>SJYA01005647.1:2750649-2798333 GCA_006410615.1 Neotragus moschatus | reverse complement strand
GACATAATGGCAACTCCTGTGTCCCATTCTAGTCCAGGGCTCTTTCCACAAAGTACTGATGCCTTAGCCACCCCAGGCCACACTATCAATTTAGGTATGTTTTTCAGATTTTAAATACTGTCTGTGAAAAGTTAAAAACTATCAATACAAAACACATTATACAAGTCTAATTTCAGAAGGCTGAGGGATTTAAGTGTTTTAGTTCTTCAAGTCCATTTTCGCCTACAGTGATACTTAAATTGGTTCATCCTGATCTCCTTTTCACAAATTTGCTTCAGCTTAAGAAAAACAAGTACTCTTCAAGATCTCCCATTTAGGCTCATCATACATTATTAATTTAAAATACTATACTGTGAATTTTACACCAAGAAATGTGCAAAACAAATTACATAATATTTGAAAATGTGTATTCTACAATATGCGACTTACCAAAGACTCCTCAATTGAATGGGTTAAATGAATATTGTTTACATATTCTTGTCCTTTCTCTTCTAACAGATATTTACAGCTAAACAAATAAAAGAAGGTTAAACTTTAGTAGCTCATCAATTGGTAAAGTGTAATCATTTTAAGATAGAATCATCTTAATTCTATTAACTTGCTTTTTGATATTTCTAAAGAGCCACAAAATAAAATGTTACTCAATTCACTATCCAACTATCATTTTAATGTTAAAAAATGTTCTCTGTTATCCTAATATGCTAATATTAGTAGAGCAAAAATATCAGCTTAAGAATGTTCAGCTTTTATTTTATTTTTTTTTTTCATCTCAGGTGTACATGAGTTCCCAATCTTGAACCCCCTCCCCACCTCCCACTCCACATCAACTCTCTGGACCATCCCCGTGCACCAGTCCCAAGCATCCTGTATCCTGAACCGAATATAGACCGACGATTCATTTCCCACACAACAGCACACATGTTTCAGTGCCATTCTCCCAAACCTTCCCCTCCTCTCCCTCTCCCTCAAAGTCCAAAAGTCCATTCCATGCATCTGTGTCTCTTTTGCTGTCTCGTATACAGAGTTATCATCACCATGTTTCTAGATTCCACATATATGAGTTAGTATACTGTATTGGTGCTTTTCTTTCTGGCTTACTTCACTCTGTATAATTGGCAAGAGTGTTCAGCTTTTAAACAAGTTATTAAACTAGCACCTTGACATTTAAAAACAAGTCTTAAATAGTTCATCTTAATGAGTTTTATTTAGAGATTAACCAATTGTACATTTTAAAGGAATCTTTTAGGCTTTCAGCGTTTCCTTTTAAGAGTGTTTAAGGTTAAGACTTACTTCCAAATCATTCTGAAGTTTTAAGTTGTACTATTTTGTAGGCCAAAAATTCACATCACTGTACACTACACATCTGTGTGCCTTAAAGAGGCAAGATGGTAGAAAGACACTTAGAATATGTCATCATTCTAAGATGCCACTGATTGTAAGCAGCATGATTATACTATGTATAGTATGTATACTACTATACTATGTATCACCATTGCCAATTAAATTATGACCCACCACCAGATGTGTCCTGATTTCAGAGCTGAAAATGTGAACAACTGTATGTCTTAGAATCAGTGAGATTCAGTAATATTTGCTAGGGGTTGTGATGAGTTCTTAAGGAATCTCCTTGATAACATGGATTCTCATGCCCATCATTAGAAATCCCACTTCCAACAACAAAAGCATACATTCCTAATTTGGTGTTTAGAAATAGCATCATCTGAATGTCACAGGTATGATATATAAATGAATGATTTGGTCACCAGAAATGGCTGAAGTGTTTTTTTTTTTTAATGTATATAAAGTAGGTGACCCCATTTTTATAAACATGGTGTGAATTTCAAGCCATTGGTGAAGGTAAAAATAGTTGAGGTGAAAAGTTATTCAAGTCTTCCTGTTGCATATGTACTGGCCAACCTGCCTGTCACTGAATGAATATTTAAATATCTTACCCTGGAAACCACTTAGCATGTTGTTCCCAAGGGTCTTCACTGGGTTTCCAATCATTTAGCCCTCCTCCACAGTGAAAACACTTTACTTTATCACCTTCACCTAAGAAACACACAAGTAAAAACACATGTATTTGTGCAATTACAACCTTACCCAAAAATAGCCTTTTAAATACTGTAAAATTAACCATTTCTAAACTACATGAAAAGCTCACACCTTAAAAGATACCTGAATTCACATCTAAGTAATAGATAAAATCATTTGAGGAGGAAACATACACTAAATTTACTGATTCAATTTGAGGAATTTTACAGGAGGCTTCCCTTGTAGCTCAGTCGGTAAAGTACCTGCCTGCAGTACAGGAGTCCAGGGTTCAATCCCTGGGTTGGGAAGATCCCCTGGAGGAGGAAATGGCAAACCACTCCAGTATCCTTGCCTGGAAAATCTCATGGACAGAGGAGCCTGGTGGGCTGCAGTCCATGGGGTCGCAAAGAGTGGGGCATGACTGAGAGACTAACACTTACTTACAGGAAACAAAAACAAAATTTCCCAATTTTTATGTGAAAACTTTGTAATTACTTTATTAACAACATGTCATTTGGGGTCAATACTACACTTACTTTTTCAAACTATAGAACTTTAACAATAAAGTTGAGTATAATGAAATTATAGGATAAATTTCTCTAAGGTTATAGCTTTATGACAATAAACTTTCAAGACTGTCTTATGATACTGAGTAAATAAAATATAGAAATAATTGATATTTTGGTTTGGGGCATTATTCAATTTTAAAGTAAATGGGTTAGATATATAATGGTATAATTTTTATGAATATTCCTGCAAGCCATCATACTGATGGCCTTTCTTTCCCTACTTAAATGTCTGTGCTCAGTCACTCAGTCATGTCTGACTCTTTGCGACCCCACCAGGCTCTTCCATCCTGGGATTTTCCAGGCAAGAATACTGGGGTGGGTTGCCATTTCCTTCTCCAACTGACATGTCTACAGTAGTCCATTTGAAAACTGCTCATTTTAAGCAATAAGACATCTTTCAAATATATAGGGCAGCTTTCAAGTATATAGTCTATGTACAAAAGGCAGGTATCAATTTTAACATCAGCCAAGGTAAATTCTCTAATGTTAACTCTTCTTACAGGGTTGTTGTGAGGCACAGAGAAAATGCATGTAATACATCTACTGAGCACATACAGGTATGCAATAAATTATAGTCAGTATTACTATCAGACCTATTCTTCTAGCAGGGATATCTATCATCTTTTGCATGTCATTCTTTCCCAAAAGACAGTTATACAAAGATACATATTACTCATAATATGTCAGTCTTCCCACATAAACTCCTGTGGTATATTACAGATTCAACAAACGGGTTCACAGACTACTACTAACATAAATTAACCGTGCCAACTTACACCTAAATATTACCAGTTTGGGGGGCAAATGGCATCTATTTACTTTTTAGGAGCCCTGAGACAGTTGGAAAGTTATTTATTAAACTAGCTTTATAATGAAGTTTACCTAAAGCATAAAATCCAGCTCTTGCAAGCTGCTCCTTGTTAACTGAGTACATCCACGTCCCAAATGTAATGATCCGTGCTTCATAATCTGCCATGGCTGGATTTCTTGGAGCATTTGTTGAATTTGGGAAATTTCTATCAGAACTCACGATAGTGGATTCACTTTGCATATTAATATTCCGGCCCAAAACAAAGAAGCAATTAGGAAAGTGTCGCCTGTGTTCTGACCATGCACGATCACAAGGTTCCCAATTTTTCAACTTCCCACCACAACAAAAGCACTGTACTTGATCATCAATACCTGTGTAGTAGAGTCCAGCACGAGCTAACTCTCTTGGGGTTAAGTGGGCATAGTTTGGCCAGTTGTGAAATGACTTTAATCTAGCTTCTTCACTACACATGACAGGGTTCCTTGGGTATACGGTGTCTGATAAATCTACAACCTGTCCAGTTCTCAAAAGATAGTGTGCATGAGTCTCAGATGGCCTTTCTAAAACAAAATGATTTCTGTTTCCCAGATAGTTTTCAGCTTTGTACTGACCATTTTGGACACCAGAATATGTAGGCTGTGCGGCATTGTTTTCAAAATAAAAGCCATTGATAAATCTGCAATTTGGGGATACTTTCCTGTGTCTTCCAATTGCTGAGTCTCCATATTGCCATCTATCTACTGCTGCATGACAACTAAAGCACCGCACAGTGTCTCCTTCCCCAGTATACAGAAAACCAGCTCGTGCTAGTGTTGATGCTGAAACAGGACTACTACTTGGAAAATTAGCAAAAGTTTTTAATCTATTAAGCTCTTCTACAAATTCTTCATCCTTATCGATGTCTGCAGGTACACAAGTTTTAGATCCTTCAAAACTGTTAAAAGTCATCTTCTCTTGAAAATAGGACTTGTCCACCTTTTCTAAAAAGAGAACATTACATTAGGAAATTTAAAATGTGAAACACAGGCAATATACTTTTGATATTAGGAGCTAACAAATTATCCACTACTGACTTAAAAGTAATCACACAATCTCTAAGAAACATTCTAAATACTAGAATTCTATGAATACATTATCACATGATTCAGGTCTTAAAGTAAAAACCAGCATTTTTGTTTTCTCTTTTAAAGGAAAGTAATATTTAAACAAGTAGATCAGAACTATTCATTTTATAGTGCTTATTTTATATAAGCATGAAACTATGTGATGCAGAATATGTTAAAATTATTAACCACGTAAAATCATTAGGAAAAACATGAAAGAAGCATAAAATATGCAGATTCTTAAGTCTACGCATAATTGTTATAATGGTCACTGTATATTCAAGGCATCAAAATTCAGTTTTTACAATTTAAAAAATGCTCAGAGAATGTTAATGAACTAATTTTTAATATTTCTCTACAGCTTTGCAAAAGATAAGTTTCACTCACAACGTTGGTTCCAATGTGTTTTTTAAGAGCATCAAGTGTTTATGATTTTCAGGTAAAACAACAGTCCACTTTTGTTGGAACTGGATCATTTCAAATGTATGTAACAGTGCCCTCTAGAGGGTGGTTCACAAAAAATACTAAGCACATGTAGACCTTAATTGCAGTTACTTTTGCTATCAATTGCCCACAGACAAGGAACAATCTGTTCAAATGGAAAAGAAATACAATTGCAGCCTCATTAGAGCTGCCAAATTACAGCTCTGTAATATATAACCAAGATAAATGCTAAAAGGAACTGGTTGGGTTATGAGAAGAGTGGGCAAGATAATTTATCCTCTAAACCTGAACTTTTTTAAAAGTGAAAGATGATGTTACTAGTAATTACATTGGGACAAGAGATACAAATTAAGAGTTGTCCCAGGAAAACCTGGTTCTTCAGAATCTCACTTTATTCATGATACAGTGCTCTGTATATGCCTGTCAAAGGCAAAATAAAGGAATGGTCACAATGACTGTCTCTACTTCATATATATAGTAACTTCTTGGGAAGAACTAACAGCTCTTTTGGCATTATGTTGGCACAGTACGTTTTGAACTTCATCTCTCTTGGAGTTGATGTTCAACACTTCTGCAAGGCTTCTGTCTTGCAGGCTAGCAGTGGACTTCAGTCCTCCTGGACTAGACCTGGGTTTGATCCCTGGGTCTGGAAGATACTATATTAATTAATATATACCTCAAGAGCTGAGATATATGTGCATACAACAATTTTTGGAAGATAGTCTCCACGACTTTTGATTGTTTCCCAGATAGCTTTAAGACTCTTAAATCAGCATAAGCTTGATAATAAAAATCAAAATTCAAAGACACCAAGGGAAGCTGACAAGCTAATGAGATAAAATTGGGTTATGTGTAAAGCCTTACATTCTGACTTTAAAAATCTGTTGTACACCTAAAGGAAGATGGAATCCTGGTTTGGAAAGAAGTCATGTGAAGGCAAATCTTCAGATTAAAATCTTGGGATTTTAGTTAACTACAAAGTCATCAAGAGCCAACATTACATGGCAGCTAAAAAACTTGAAACAACTTCAGTCTGCATTCATGTCCAGATGTGCAACATTGAAATTCAATTCAGCTACATACTGAGTATTATTTTTAGTTCTGAACATTTTAGAAGGGACATTAACAAAGTACAATGTCCATAGAGATCAATCAAGATGATGAAAGTGGTATCCTATGAGGAATAGTTGGAAGAGTCAAGTATTTATCTCAAAGGGAAAAGAAAATTGTAGGGAGAGCGGTGGAGAGGACAGAATAACTACCTTGAGAGATCTAAAAGGCTGTCATGTAGAAAAGGGATCCAAATTCTATTTACCTTGAGGGCAGAATTAGAGTTAATTAATATGTATTACAGTCAGTACATTTTAACCCAGTACAGGGATGGATGAATAGTTACAACAATCAAGATCAGTATAAAATGGATTGGGTTGCCTTGTAGATTTTGAGCTCCTCTCATCACTGGAAGGGACTTTGGCATGGGCCAGGAGACCTTAGATTAAGCATTTCTAAGTCTATAATTATCCTGAAGAATTAATGCTGAATATAATCTCGGACATATGAAAGTTACCTTCACTGAGGTGGTAAGTTTTGCTTCTCAGGTCAGTCAAAACAGGCAGAAATGTAAAACCAATGATCTATTTTTCATTTCATAATGGTGAATATTTTGTGTGTTTCAAGTAGTCATCCTATTTCAGATACTATTAGAGAAAGCGCCATCATTCAACACCAGCAGGAGAATTTCTATTTGAAGCTTTCAAGTGGAAACCTTATCTTCCCAGGGGTTATTTCCATGCTAATAGTTTAGATTTCTCTTGATTGAAAAGCAGGTTTGAAATTCAGAGCCACTCAACTGAACACTGCATATACATTATCAGATTCGGGGCTTTTGTAGAAGAGTGAGAAAACCACTACCAGAAAGGTTAAGAGTTAAAAGGGAGAAAAACTGATTGACAAAAGACAGAAACCTTGAGACTGGAAAAAAGTGCCAAAAGAAAGTGAAGGGAGATGATTTTAAGAAACTGGATTTAAGTGAAATGAAGGTGGGAAAGAGATTTAGAAAATAAGTATATGTTGAGCAGAGGAAAGTGAGGTATGAATGAGAAGGTTTTGGATGTGAAAAGGGCTGAGTGCAATAAAATATGCTGAGATAACTTAAGGCTTCTTTGTGAAAGCAAAATTTGACTTTGAACTGGTTAAGCAGAAAGTACAGTTCTTCTGTGTATTCTTGCCATCTCTTCTTAATATCTTCTGCTTCTGTTAGGTCCATACCATTTCTGTCCTTTATCGAGCCCATCTTTGCATGAAATGCTCCCTTGGTATCTCTAAGTTNGACCGAGGATGAGAGGCTGGATGGCATCACTGATTCGATGGACATGAGTTTGGGTGAACTCCGGGAGTTGGTGATGGACAGGGAAGCCTGGCGTGCTGTGATTCATGGGGTCTCAAAGAGTCGGACACGACTGAGCGACTGAACTGACTGAACTGAAGCAGAAAGTAAGAAGGCACTCTTACTTTCTCTCTTACACAGAGAGAAAGATGTCCAAGAAAGCTTTGACATATAGGCAGTCAGGAAACTTGAAGGAACAGTGGTTAAGAAAAATGGCACTCTGAAAGCCAACATTGGCATAAAATGAATCAGCAAGCAGTGATATATGTGGTACAAGGGGTATGGAAGATTTCAACATGGTGAGATATGTTTAAAATACACATAAACCTACACAAAATACACATATACCTGTACATACATAAAATATACATATACCCATACATATACATGTGTGCATACATATGTATACAAACATAAACATGTATATTATATGTATACATACTTATACACACACATACATATATATATTTAGCCTAGTCAACTGGGTAAAAATAGCCATAGGCATGCACCAAAGAGAGGAGACTGACTGCTACTCTAGCAATAATGTGGGAATATGGGGAGTTGGAAGGGAGAGAAAAACAGAAAACCTACCTGGTATCTGCACACAATACATGAGTTTTTATTTCCCTAAGGTTTTAATTATTAAAGTTGTCAAATATACAGAACAAAGGTTATTCTACACGGGTAAAGGATATAAAGTAGGATGTATATCAGATTGCAGCTGTGCAAAAATATATACTCATGAACAAGATCTGGAGGTAATTTTTAATATATGGGTAAAATATTTTAAGGTGATCTTTTTCTCCAAAATGTATCTGATAATATTTTTGCCTGACTTCTCTCTGGTTGGCACCACAGGCCTGGTTGTGGGGGATGCGGCCGAGAGCAAAGAGGTAGATGGGTTGGTTGCCCCCTCATCCCCCTTCGCCAGGGCTCTGCACGCACTAAAGCAGAGGGAGGACGGAGTTGTGCCTCCAGCCACCACAGAGACAGGCGGCCCCAGCCGCCCGTGGAGCCCAGCACTGAGACCCAAGCCTTCTATGGAGGTGCCTCTGGTAAGTGGCAGACTCTTGGGCTGTGGCTCTTGCACTCAGTCTGACTGCAGCCACCCAGGCAGCCTGGAGAGGAGCAGGTTGGTACCGAATTTTGTCAGTTTTCAACACAAAGAGCAAAACTTGGACATTTAGTGGAGTTTCATGGATTACTGCAACATATTAAGATACCTAATGATGACATTTTATTAACCTATACAAGGGAGACTTACCATCTATATATAAAGATGATAATTATCACAAAGCGATTTCAACAAGCAACCTGCTGCTTAGGATTTTTATACAGAAAAGCAGAAAGAAGCAAATAGTGCCTTTGGTACTGACATGCTAATGAAGAAGGAAAATGTTTTAATGGATGGTCCATTAACCAAAGAAAAAAGCTAGATCTAGTCATTGGTATGCACCAAGACTTAAGATGTATCTTCCATTACAAATGTGGATATTCTCTCAGAAACACATCACAGGACTAGTTCATCTTTATAAACACAACACTGACCACTCCCTGGGGCTCTAGAGCTGGGATGGTTTGAGCCTAAAGGAGACACTATATGGCTTAGAGTAGGCCCCACCCTGGGGACCTACTTGTTCCAGGCTGGCTTGTTCAGGAGGTCTAGCTCTCAGCACAGGACTATTAGCTGCTAATGACATTTTAGGTTAGTGGTATAGAAGTTTCAGGGAAGAGCTTTATTTTTTTACATTTTGTTGAAGTATAGTTGATTTACAATGTCATGTTAGTTTCAGATGTACAGCGCAATGATTCAGTTTTGTTTTTCTTTTTGGCTGTGCGGTACACAGGACCTTAGTTCCCTGACCCAGGGAACTGAACCAGTGCCCTCTGCAGTGGCAGCATGGAGTCCTAACCACTGGACTGCAAGGGAATTCCCCAGGGAAGAATTTTGATCAAATAACAGGATGACTGCAAACAGTCACAACTTCATCATAATAGCAAGACAAGTAAACAGGAGAACAATGTTAGGAACAGTAGGACTTCTGGCAGCTCTGGCCAATCTACCGGTAAAAGCTTTCTTGGCTATCCACAGCAGATTGAACCAAAACACTGAGCCAAAGGATGAAGACATTATTATTGAAGATAGTGGTATACCATGCTAGAGTCCTAAAGCTGTTCTTATTATTGAAAGCCTGGAAATGGTTAACCCAAATAGAACAAACTCAGTTTTGAGTTTGGACAGAATGGTTTTATTCCTTCTAATTAAATGAGTTTAGCACTCCTAGAAAGTGGTGTGAACAGAATTTGAAACACATGTTCCAGATCAAAAACTCTTATAAGCCAATGACCTGAAAAAGGCATGAGAACAATAATGTTGTAGGTTTAAAATTTCTTAAAGTAAATAGAACAAGAAAGTAGATTAGTGGTTGCTTACAGCTGGGTGAGGAGGAGAATCAGAAATATGCAAATGGTTACTGGGTTTCTTTGTGGAGTAATTAAAATATTCTAAATTAGATTAATTATTTGGGGGGGGGGGCTCCAAAATCACTGCAGTTGGTGACTACAGCCATGAAATTAAGACTCTTGCTCCTTGGAAGAAAAGTTATGACCAATCTAGATAGCATATTAAAAAGCAGGGATATTACATTGCTAACAAAGGTCCATCTAGTCAAGGCTATGGTTTTTCCAGTAGTCATGTATGGATGTGAGAGTTGGACTATAAAGAAAGCTGAGCACCAAAGAATTGATGCATTTGAACTGTGGTGTTGGAGAAGACTTTTGAGCCTCTTGGACTGCAAGGAGATCCAACCAGTCAATACTAAGGAAATCAGTCTTGAATATTTATTGGAAGGACTGATGCTGAAGCTCCAATACTTTGGCCACCTGATGCGAAGAACTGACTCATTGGAAAGGACCCTGATGCTGGGAAAGATTGAAGGCAGGAGAAGGGGACAACAAAGGATGAGATGGCTGGATGGCATCACTGACTTGATGGACATGAGTTTAATTAAGCTCTGGGAGTTGTTGATGAACAGGGAGGCCTGGTGTGCTGCAGTCCATGGGGTTGCACTGAGCAATTGGACTGACTGACTGAACTGAGACTGTAATGGTGGTTGTACAACTCTGATCATTAAAATCACTCAACTGTACATTTCAAAATTAATATTATAGTATGTGAATTGTATCTCAATAAAGCTGTTTAAATGTTAGTTTGGTAACTGTTAGTACAAACTTTGGTGGATCAGAGGTGATTTTAAGTCTAAAACAAAGGGAGCTCTGCTAATGAAATTATGTGCTTTTGATATGGAAAACTGGATGCTACAGTACATTTTTAGAACTATGTGAGAGGATTATTTGTTTGAAAGAGTTATTTAACCTATTACAAAGATTCCAGTTAGTTTTTCCTTTAACTACATTGTTTAAATTCTAATGTGAAGTCTGATTCTCTTTAGATATTTTTGGTACTCTGAGGACCTCAGTTCTTGTGTACCCAGTATTTGGGGGGGGGGGGGAGGAGGCGTGGCCATTCCCAGGCTTGGGTAATCATAGTTCCTTGACTTGGGATTGAATTTGGGCCCTGGGCAGTGAGAGCGCAGAATCCTAACCACAGGACCACCACGGAATTCCCCCAGTATTTTCCTTTCTTAATGTTGTTCTTGTGCTAATGTTATTATATTTTTAATTAGAGGATAACTGCTTTACAATATTGTGTTAGTTTGCTGTTAATTGTTACAAGTCATTTTCTGAAATGCATTTTTTCTAACTTCTAAGAAATCAAACCAACTGGCTATTCTTAAGAGCTTTTTTCTACATTATGAAGCACTGAAGCTATGTTCCTGAATTATGAAAGTCTGTGAGTTTTTCACATTGATGCTTGTCTATCCTATAGATTATATAATCAGCTAATTTTATTGACTCCGGTAATACAGGAGATGCTCTTTTAATTCTTATCCTCATTCCCAATCTCACTGGAAAGCATTCCTTTGGTTTTGGGTGTGTGCTACTATATGTATGTTGGTAGGCTTCTGAACTTTAAGGTACAGATGGTCCCTACTTATAATGGTTTGATATGATTCTTCCACTTTATAATGGCGTGAAAGTGATATTCAATCAGATCTTTTCCTGTGCTACTGCAGTCTGATACTCTCTAGTGATACTGGGCAGCAGGGCAAGTGGCAGCTCCCAGTCAGTTCAGGCAATCATGAAGGTCAACTGATAGACTCATAATTCTACCCATACAAACATTCCATTTTTCTCTTTCAGTATAGTATTTAATATATTACATGAGATATTCCACACTTTATTATAAATAAACAGGCTTTGTGTTAGATGATTTTCCTCAACTGTAGGCTAATGTAAGTGTTCTGAGCACATTTAAGGTAGGACAGGCTAAGCTATATTTGGTAAGTTAGGTGTATAAAATGCACCTTCGGCTTATGATACCTTCAACTTAGGATGGTTTTCTTGGGATGCAACCTCATTATAAGTTGAGGAAGATCTGTATTCAAGTAGTGCAAATTATTTTGGATATAAAATGCACTTAAAGACTTTTACACATGCATTTTTTTTGATGTAAAGATTTTGGATTTTCTTCAGTGGGATTATTCTAGGAACACTGCCTACAAGCTGTGGTATTTACCATTGACAAGTAAAGTTTACCTATATTATTTTCATTGGGCTATTTATTTCCCACACATCCACTTATGACAAGTAAGGGTGTGGCTGCCAATTTTCATTCTTTGCCTGATTTCTTTGATTTTGGACAGTGAGCGTAAACACTGTAATAATGCATGCACATAGAAATTAAGAATATTATGAAGTTCCCTGTGGTCTATGAATAATTTCCCCTAAAGCTATTTAATAATTCATCTTAAAATAAGGCTAGTATGAACGTGTTTATGATGGTTGTGTGCTATTAAAACAATGAAGGTTCAAATGATTCCCTTCTGAAAGATAGTTTCTCTAAATGGTAAAAGAGAGAAAAAAAAGAAACAAATTTTTGATTAATTGAAAAAAAAAAATCCCATACAGGGAAATACTTTTGTGTTATTAAATACCAGAACACTACTCCAAAATGTATTTAAGTATTAAGCTTTCTAATAAAAATCTGTCTTACTTGAAATGAAGATTAACAATAATTTCTTAAACTGAATTCTACTTGGTAGACAATTATTATGGCAAAAGTAATTTTAAAAATCTATTCCATAATATCATGAGTTTCAGTTACCACAGCATCTTAGAAAAAAATTAAGAAGCAATTTCATACGTGTACAAGACAATGAAGAAAGTAGTTTTGAAGATTTACATAAATTTAATTATTTAAGATGATAATACTAGGGAACTATCTCTGATGACCGAAAATTAACGATTACAAATACCTATTAAATCTTTTAAAGTCAAGGAGCACCTGAATAACAAATCACTGTTGGTTTGCTGTTCTTAACAAATAAGCAGCAAAACCTTTCATCTTTTTTTTTTTTTGAGCTCAGAGTTCTCTACAACCTGCCTGTGTTTCACCCTTCTGGTCTCTGGGAGAAATTAATTCAGTCACTACAGGCTCATTTAATGAACCAAAAATACTTACCATTATCCCTGCAACCAAGGGCCTTGTTAACCTCATCATAAAAAAGCATTTCCTAAGTAACTATATTGATGTGGCACAGTAAAAAGGAATTAAGTGGTTATAATGGGTTGAATTGTGCCCCCTCAAAGATATTTTGAAGCCCTAAGCCATTCCAGTGTTCTTGCCTGGAGAATCCCAGGGACGGGGGAGCCTGGTGGGCTGCCATCTATGGGGTCGCACAGAGTCGAACACGACTGAAGCGACTTAGCAGCAGCAAGCCACTGGTTAGAAATATGACCTTATTTGGATATAGGGTCCATGCAGATACAATCAAGTTAAGATGAGGTCATTAGGGTGCCGTCATCCAATATGACTGATATTCTTGTCGAAAATGGAGAAGAAACACAAGGAATATGACCATGTGAAGATAGAGGCAGAGACTGGAGTCTTAATGTACAGACAAGCCAAGGAAAGCATCGAGGATCAATAGCAATACCAGAAGCTAAGAGAAAGGCATGGAACAGGTTCTCCCCAGAGCTTCAGGGATAGCATGGCCTTGCCAACACATTGATTTCAGACTTCTAGTTACCAGAACGTGCAAAAATAAATTTCCTTCCTTCTTTCTGGTCACACAGTATGTTGGATCTTAGTTCCTCAAACAAGGACTTAGCTCCCCCTGCAGTGGAAGCTCGGAGTCTTAACCACTGGACCACCAGGGAAGTCCCTAAATTTCTACTGTTTTAAGTCACTCAGTTTGTGGTACTTTATTATGGCAGCCCAAAGAAACTAAAACAATGATGTTATGACAAAATGTAAGCAAGCAATATAACTCTATTAGCTCCCATTGCAGTACTACCATGCCAACTAAAACACATTATGTAATTAAATAAGGGCATCTGTTTACGGGTTTCCCAGGTGACAGTGGTAAAGAACCTGCCTGCCAATGCAGGAGGCACAAAAAGATGCAGGTTTGATCCCTGCATTGGGGAGATCTCCCGGAGGAGGGCATGGCAACCCATTCTAGTATTCTTGCCTGGAGAACTCCATGGACAGAGGGGCCTGATGGGCTACAGTCCATAGGGTTGCACAGACACAACTGAACGCGAGCACGCACGCACGCACACACCTGTTTAAAACTCAGAAAACATGTTTTTAGAATTTCATCTATGACATCTTCGCTGATTCATCCACTCAAAACCCTAGTATCAAATGACTACTCTTTGTGCCCTCAGTATATCCTTTAAATAATTTGAAGACCCAAGTTGTACTAGAACAAGACTGAATAATGACTGCATGTGTGTATGTTTATAGGTGTACCTATATTGTTAGAATGAAGAACCTTTATGGCAAGGGCTCTGCCCTATCACATTTGTATTCCCAATTCCTAAAGCAGTGAGTGACACAGTAGTGCTTAATCAATGTTGGGCAAAAGAATGAATGTTGAACCACCTCTATTTGGTCACAGCTGGCACTATTCCACATTCTACCCACCACCTCCAATGGACTCTTGAAATCACTGTGAGTAGTAAAAATTGTTAATATGCCACTGTGATCAGGAAATGTGACCAAAATAGGAAACATATGCATATTATGTAAACAGTACAACTCAAATCACATTTCAAAAATATAAGATTCATAAAATTTTTCATAGTAATATAATAAAAATCTAACCCAAAACACCATCATAATTTAAAATTTATCTTAAGATTCTCTCTTTCCTCCTTATGTGTAGAAATATTTTAAGATTTTTTTCATCAGTTGTTTCTTGCCCCTATAGAAGATCCAGGATAGAGATCTCATTCAAACTAGCAACATTCTCCCTAACCCAGTGGAGGTCAATCCCTCTTATAATGATCTTAAAGTATTAGTTCCCTGTTTAGAAACAGCATTTTGATTTACAAAATTGTAGTGTCTAAAAAAAGGTATCCACATAAATACAGTATTAAAAAGCTGAGTTTTAAAAATCTACTTGCCTTCAACAAAAGGGGTATATTTTTAAAAAACAGATTTTTAAATTCAGTTTTTATACTATGATACATTGACACAAAAATTCAACTTTTAGTCAAATTGTTAATTTATACTAGGTTCTTCAAACCATAAAGCATATTTTCATTTAAGTTAAATAAATGGTCAACAGAACATTTTTGAGGTTAATTATATTCAATAAAATCAAAAGTTCTCTCCCTAAAATTAAGCACTGCAACTGAAGTGACTTAGCAGCAGCAGCAGCTAAGTTGCTTAGGTTGTGTCCGACTCTGTGCAACGCCATAGACGGCAGCCCACCAGGCTCCTCCATCCTTGGGATTCTCCAGGCAAGAACATTGGAGTGGGTTGCCATTTGAGCCACTCAAATAACTGAATGGCATTAAGGAGCACTTAGCCTATAAGCTCAGTCAATAACATCAACTTATTAATACTGCTGACTACAATATATGCTTGATCATGAAGCCTACTTTTGTAAATACCTGAAAGGCCATGCTGAGAATCAACAAAGGGAGTATCAATTACATGTTCTACACTTAATTTAGAAAGTCATAGTAATACTTAAATTTGAGCCCAGACCGCCAATCTTTGCCAAATTGTTTATAATAATTAACTCCCCAGGTATAGTTCTCTCAGAATGGACCCACAGTAAGGTATTCTGTCATCTTTTCTTTAATAAATCATGGGACTGTGCTCCCTCAAAGAATTTTTTTTTGTGTGAAGAATACACAGATTTGGGGCTCAAGAATACACTTAAGATCATAAGAAGGTTCAAAATCACTAGTATTCCCTCTTCCATTTTGCTGAAAACTGTTCAGTACTTAAGACAATTTATAGTGCTTGTTAATCAAGTCTTTGATTCAAAAACAAACCATGTATAGCCCAAACTGTAGATCCACAGCATAGACTAATACTGTTTATGCTTATTCAGAGTCTATTCATAGATTAAAAAAAAATCTATGCTAAAATCAGAATAGGCAGAAAGACAAAATCTCATGATGGATACCAATCCAATATTTAATACAAACAAGGGTTTTCCTTTTTAAAAGAGGAGAAAAAAGAAGCCTATTATTCAGACTGAACACTTTAATATGTTTATCCTTTAAGACCCTTTTCTGTGTACATGTATACATGCACATTATAAATATTCCTAAAAAGGACTTATATGGTATTTTTATAATTTGCTTTTTTCTACTTAAAAATATATCATAAGAATCTCTCCACATCAATTTTTATATAGATTAGAACATTATTTTAACTGGATGACTTGTATCTAACTATATGAATGTATCATAACCTCACAATTTCATATTGCTGAACATGAATTTTAGATGTATATTTTTAAAAAGAGAAAATACACAAATGATCAAATTCGAGAGGTACAACAGTTGCATCCATTCCACCCCTGTACCTTAAACCTCCAGTTCCCTTCCTAGAGGCAATCACTCTTACCAGTTTCTCCTACATTCCTCCAGAGATGTGTTACAGCATTTTAAAAAACACAAATGTTAATATACACACACACACAGTTATGCACCTTCACTACCAGGCTTTTCTAAAGCTAACAATTTTTTACCATTATAAAATATGTTGGACTTAGTGTCCTCCTGTTCATTTGCACTTTTTAAAATGTTGGCAATCCTGTGTGACCTGGGATTGAACCTCTGCCCACGTGCATTGCAACTGTGGAGTCTTAACCACTGGGCCACCAGGGAAGTTATTTGTTTTCAACATCAATATTAAAGTGATCTCACACAGCAGTGTGTCCTATCACCACTTATTTTTTATCTATCTTGTTTTCGACTAGGAATAGTCTTAAAGCTTGAAAGCTCATATTAATCTATGAAAAAAAAGAACATCTCAGCAGAAAACAAATTTACAAGTAGCAAATACTAATGGCCAACAAACATGCAAAAATGTTAAATATCATGAGTGATCAAAGAAATAAATATTTCAAAAGATACCATTTTTGTACGTTCTGGCAGAGATTGCCATCACTAACAATAAAAATCCAGTGGATGAGAAGATAAAGTACAAGTCATTCTTGTTGGCAGAACTAAAAACTGGTACACCTTTTCTAGAGAGCAATCTCACAATACATTCTAAAAGTTTTAAATATATGGTTCAGAGAAGGCAATGGCACTCCACTCCAGTACTCTTGCCTGGAAAATCCCATGGACGGAGGAGCCTGGTGGGCTGTAGTCCATGGGGTCGCTAGGAGTCGGACATGACTGAGCGACTTCACTTTCACTTTTCACTTTCATGCACTGGAGAAGGCAATGGCAACCCACTCCAGTGTTCTTGCCTGGAGAATCCCAGGGATGGGGGAGCCTGGTGGGCTGCCGTCTCTGGGGTCGCACAGAGTTGGACACGACTGAAGCGACTTAGCAGCAGCATATGGTTACTTGCTGAACCAGCCATCCTAGTATTAATTAACACTAAGGAAATGATCAAGGATGTTTTTAAAAAAATATGTATATGAGGATGTTCAATACAGCAATATTAATTAAAAAAAAAAACTCATTTCAACAAAAGAGGACAACACTTTGTTAATGTAGATACTAGGCAACCTTTAAAAACTTAGGTTGTAGAAACACTAATGTTAGGTAGTTACAACAGGGAAAAGGAGTCCAAAATGGCAGTGGCTAAAAGACAAGGAAGGGAAAAGCCCGTGAAAATAGAACAAAGGAAGGTCAAAGAAAGGTCTGAGGAGGACTGGAGTGAGGACTTCAGGTAGAACAGCACTCCTGGCTGAGCCCAATTTGCATAGTGCAGGCCCAGGGGAAAGAAGACATATAAAAGGAGAAGCCAAGCCCTCTCTTGTGCTCCACACACCCACCTCGCCCCCCCCACTCCACGTGCATACGCTCTTTCTCTCTCTCTACCCCACCCCTACCCCCACACCCCCGGTCCTCTACTCTCTTCTCTTCTTCGAGGATGGATTCTCCTGCTATCTTCTAAATAAAATAGAGCTATAACACTGCTTTGTCTAAGAGCTATGACAACAGTTTGTTCAAGACCCAAGAGCTGTGACGCACCGAGGGCTTTAATGTCTATCACTCCAAATCATTGTGATGTGACAAGAACTGAGAAGCATACACTCGCCTGACACTACTAAAGGACACAAATATGTGTTCATGATGTTGTATTAAGTGAAAAAAGCTGGTTATAAACAATATTGTCTAGTATAATCCCAATTATAAAAAATACCAATATAGAATGGGCTTCCTTGGTGGCTCAGTTAGTAAGTAATTCACCTGCAAAGCAGGAGACCTAGGTTCGATCCCTGGGTTGGGAAGATACCCTGGCGAAGGGAATGGCTATCCACTCCAGTATTCTGGTCTGGAGAATTCCATGGACAGAGGAGACTGGCAGGCTACAGTCCATGGGGTCGCAAAGAGTTGGACATGACTGAGTGATATATAAAGATTTAGGCTAAATTACATATTAAAACTCTACTGTGGTTATCTCTGGGTACTGGGATTACTGACTTTAATTTTCTTCTTTATGGTTTTCTTAATTTTCTAAATTTTATCCAGCAAATAGATTCTAACTAAAAGAAAAAAGCAGTTGGACTCTTGATTAGTCAAGGTCCTTTATACAATTGTGCCCAGCAGGCTGGGGGTGTTATTTGGCTATCCTATATGACAATGTTTCCTTCATCTGTGAATAAAATGGCATGGTAAGCTATCATTAGTGGGGCCTGCTATTGCAAGGTTTTGGCTCTTTTTTCACAGAAAATAATTTTTATAACTTATAACAAGGAGAGGGAAGAATGTATTCTTAGGTCCTTATCTTTTTACCTATTCTGAGAATTTGTCAACTTGCTACTTTGTAATATTATTGTCAATTATCAAGTTAAAAATAAAAGGGTCCTTCCCTGGTGGTCCAGTGGTTAAAGAGTTCAGGCTCCCACGGCAGATGGCAAAGTCTGACCCCAGTTGGGGAACTAAGATCCTCCATGCTATGGCAAGGCCAGAAAAAAAAAAAGAGGATACAGGTCAACTCCCAGAGATAAAAGCAGTAACCAGGTTATGTACAAGTGGTTGGCTATGAACACGTCTTTTGGTCCACTGCCTGGGTAGCAGTAAATCACTAGCAGAGAAGGCTGAGAAACATTAGTAATAATAATACCTGATTGCTTATTGTTAACGAGTTGAAAAGAAAAGATTTCACTGAAAAATGTCTGAGTGATATCTACTGCTAGAGTTCTAAACTTGTTCACTTAATACCTTAAGAAAATAATTTTGGGCACTGGTAAGAAAGCAGTCTCCCCTGATCTTCAGCCAAAAATTTCCCTGAAATAATTTTTACAAAAGGGCAGCTCAGAATCAAGAACATGGAAAAGTAAAATCATTATATTTGTTGACATCCAAAGGCAAAACTTATTCAACATAATTTACTTATATTTGTGCTAAGTAGGATAATAGAAATCACTTTTTCATTTTCAGATAAAGAAATTAAAGCATAAGGAAATTAAATGATTTGATGAAAGCCACAGAAACCGGAACTTATTCTATTTGATACTCGCTCAGATAACTTATGCTGATAGAGTGATCAGCATGCAGTACTGGAAAAAATCAGATGGTTCCACAATGCCATTCTGAGGTTCTTTTGATAAATGACTTGGTGAATGGGTAATAACTACCCTAAGTCTTTCTCAGGATTAAGTATTCTCTTCCATGATCATGTTGGGATCAAGTTCTTGATAAAGGGCAACATCTTTTCTTTTCCCCCAGCAAAAATATTGTACTCTTTGAAAAGCCACTCTGTTGTCTCTAAGCAAACATTTAGTAGGTTTGTCTTCCACTGGGATTGAGTTAAAAAATGACACAAAACGAAGGAAACGTTGCTACAGTGACTACAAGCCACATTAAAACAGTACAAGATATTTAATGAATGTTCCATGTGTTTTAAACACTATAGACCAATTTTCCTTTCCCTCTACCCCATCATTTTAACTAGATGCATTTTCTCTAATCTACTAAAACATGCTGAATTGAAACTAAGTTTCTAATCCTATTTGTTTCAAAGGTCAGAATTTAACCAGGAACTTGTGTGATTCCACAGCCTATCCTCTTTTACCACGTTAACTCCGATAATAACTAAAATATGTAATGTGCTTTACAATCTACAATTTTTTCATGTGTGGTAGCTACTTTAACCTACACATCCTACACCCATTTGAAATATTGGGAAACAGTGATTTTTCTGACTGGTTGTTACTCATCAAAGATCATGAGGCCAGTGAAAGTGAAAGTGAAGTCACTCAGTCATGTCCGACTCTTTGCCCCCGCATAGACTAGCCTACCAGACTCCTCCCTCCATGGGATTCTCCAGACAAGAATTCTAGAGTAGGTTGCCATTTCCTTCTCCAGGGGATCTTCCCCACCCAGGGATTGAACCCAGGTCTCCCGCATTGTACGCAGATGTTTTACCATGTGAGCCACCAGGGAAAAAATGCAAACCCAGTGATTATGACCAATCTAGGTATAAGGAGGCTTCCTTGGTGGCTCAATGGTAAAGAATCCACCTGCCAATGCAGGAGACGTGGATTCGATTACTAGGTCAGGAAGATCCCCCGAAGAAGGGAATGGATGGCCACCAAGTCCAGTATTCTTGTCTGGAGACTTTTATGGACAGAGAAGCCTGGTGGGCTACAGTCCATCGGGTTGCAAAGAGTCAGACATGACTGAGCAACTAAACAATAACGAAAGGTATAAGGAAATTACTATTGAGATTATTTGTAGAAAGGGTAGTCCAGTAAGGTACAAAATGTTAGGCTCTGTGCCCTTTCAAGGCTTGAAAAATTAGATGGAGACACAAAAGGCACATCACATAGCAATATATGCTGAGAAGTCTGTGTTATGAGGTCAACAAAGTCATTACAGGAATAAGCATAAAAGTTCAAACCATATATAAGTATTTACAGATATACCAGAGAATACACAGTGGCACCAGCTTTGCCCAGTTTAGAACATTAACTCACTCAGTTCAACCTCTGTCTGACCATCTGAGTTCAAGCTATTCCCAGTCAATGCAGGTAAACCTCGCTTTTTACCACAACCCATATTCTTGAAAATATTCATGTATTATAGAAGCAGATCAGAATGACAGTGAATCACATGTATCCATAACAAAGACTGGGTACCAATTATACCAAATCAAATTCCCAAATGTATCAAATAGCACAGCTACAACTGTATCATCATTAAAAATAAAAGTCCATGCCAAGTTCTACAAAATGGACATAAATATGCTTTTATCACACAAAGGACAACCTATTAAGTATACACAGAGTAGATAAACATATAACTTAAGTTTGGCCTCAAGTTCTTACGGCAGATACATTTCTCTTATATAATATTCCAAATGCTCTTTTCATGCTTTGAATTAAGTGGAACAAATATACTTTAAAATTTATGAAAAAGAAACATGGAGGCAACGAGGTTGAATGATTCGCTCACAGTCCAGCTAATCAGAAACAAAGTCAACACAAGAACTCAGGCTTTCAATCTAAGGCTCTTTCCACTGTACCACATGACGTCTAAGATATGAAAATAATATTTGTTCAACTCAGGATCAATTTATTTTACCACTACTGTTTTTAATCTCCTCAAATCTACTCACACAATGACCTTAAACAGTGCTACAGATTACATTCTATAATACTATTACCAGATTAGACCACAAAGTTTGAGACATGACAGCTCATGATAATCTCCCATCCTCAAGAGAACAAGGGCATCTATTTTGCCATATTCATCTTTGGGATTCTACTACATAGTATAATACCTGGCATATATTGTAGGTGCTCAGTAAGTTTTTTTTTTTTTAATAAATTAGCGTTTTTTTTTCTAATCTGTTAGTACGAACTACCAGATTTAAATATGGGACCAAACAAAAACAGGAAAATATTATTTCACACTTGGAGTCTCTAAGCATTTATAATATAAACAAACAATTTACTAAATGAGTTAATGTTTATAACCAAATACAAGGGAACATTTATGTTAGTAAAATATTTCAAGAACTATACAAGTTAATGTTTACAACCAAATACAAGGGAAACATTTATGTTAGTTAAATATTTCAAGCTCTATACAGGTTAACTGAGTCATTAATTACAGTAATTCTTATCTAGTGAAATGGACCTGACTTTTAGTCAGTATTCCCATCTCCCCCACCTCGTTGGAGTCATCGAATGCACTAGAAAGCAATAAAATTACAGGTGTAGTACAAGGTACACTGGACTAGGACCTAGACTCTAGTCCAAGCTCTGTTAATAATTAGATATATGACCTTGGGCAATTCACTTTTTTTTTCTTGTGTCTTAACCTGGTAATAAAAACAAAAGAGCTGAACTACTAATCACCAGGGACCTTTACTGTCTTAATTTTTTTATATGATTTTTACAAAGATTTCTAAGTTCAGAATTTTTTGTGTCAAATTTGATATCCTGAATGTTATAATTTGTTAATTATTCAATAATTAAAAGCTGAGCACATTTTCCAAAACTATATAAAGACTAATAAAAATACATTGTTACCTTCTTACATTAGGACCAATAGGAGAAAACCAAAGATGAAATATGAGCATCATATAATCAGGCCTGCTTTGCCAGTTGGGCCGACATGAACCTCTCTGGATTTTATAAATCACTGATACATAAATACATATGGGTATATAAATATATATACACATACCATTGATAATTGTTTATACTGATATAAAATATGTGTGCAAACTTTAAAACTTGGTTTTAGCTTTAAAATCAATACTTGTTCACGGTAAGAATTTCAAACAGTACATTAGGTCACACATGAGGTGCAAAATAAAAAGCCTCCCTCCAACCTCCAGAAGTAACCACTGTTAACATTTTCTTTGTACATCCTTCAAGAACTTTTCCGAGCACATACATCTAGATGTGTGTGTATGTGTAAATCTTTTTAACTTCTTGAATGATGAAGAAAAATACCACAAGTACTGGCTTCATAAGCATGTTAAATACACTTTAAGTAAGTAGCACAGTTGTATGGCACAAAGTGGTATATGCTTCATAAATGTTCACTGAATACATCTTCATTTTCTTGATTGGAGGCTAAGTGGAGCAGTTGCACAGAAAGAACAACAGCAAGGAATCGACTAGCATTAGGAAAGCCATGAAATCTTCCTATGCCTTAGTTTCTGCTTTTGTAAATATCATGGGTGGACTAAGACCCCTTCCAGTTCTAAAGTGTGATAATTCTAAGATGGCTGTCACAGTATTCTCTGGAACTGGATATAACAAATGTTAAGTAAAAAAAGAGAGAGAAAAGAAAGAAACACTATAGAAACCTCCGACCTTACATGAGTAAATTTCTCTGCCATTAACTATCATGGTAGCACATTTGTGACATAAGTAGTGATGCAATTATATCTGAAAAAAATAGTAGATTATTAAAATTTGATAGGTTTTTTACAAAGCTTTGATTGACGTTTTTCCTTTTTTGGAGGTGGAGAGGGCTATTGCTTAGTGTCAGCAATAACCACTCTCCCTCCTCCCGATGAGAAAACAATTAAGTGTATTATGGAGTTAAAATAATGAAACTGAAAGTTAGACTGAATTTTGTTTTACTCACAGAATATGCTGGGGAGGTGACAAAGGTTGGAAAGAATTACTAGCTAATTTCCTCTTCCGGAAGGTCTTTGGCTTCTATTCTTTCTGTTCACATGCTCTTACCAGACACNGGAGATCAACCCTGGGATCTCTTTGGAAGGAATGATGCTAAAGCTGAAACTCCAATACTTTGGCCACCTCATGTGAAGAGTTGACTCATTGGAAAAGACTGATGCTGGGAGGGATTGGGGGCAGGTGGAGAAGGGGATGACAGAGAATGAGATGGCTGGATGGCATCACCGAATCAATGGACGTGAGTCTGAGTGATCTCTGGGAGTTGGTGATGGACAAGGAGGCCTGGCGTGCTGCAATTCATGGGGTCGCAGAGTTGGAGATGACTGAGCGACTGAACTGAACTGAACTGAACTCTTGCTTTTCACATGCTTGGGTACTCTCATCTACAGTGAACTGGGGCTGATCTGTGTAACTGATAGAATACAGAGGGAGTGACAGTGTATCATAAAGGCTAGGTCATAAGAGGCATTGTGATTTCTGCCTTGCTGTCTCTTGGATTGGTTGCTCTAGAGGAAGCCAGCTGCCATGTCATAAGGATTCTCAAACAGCATTTAGAGAGACCCACGTGGCAAAAGTCTGAGTCCTCTCCTTCTCATCTCCTCTCCCACCCAAAACAAGTACCAACTTGCCAACCAACCACATGAGTAAGCCACCTTGGAAGAGGATTCTTCAGGACAAAACCTCAGAGCCAGAACCTGCCAGCTACGCCACTCTTGAATTCCTGTGTTTTGTTTTAAAAAACAAAATTTTAGGACAATTTGTATCTAGGCAGTTTGATGCTTTTGAACTGTGGTGCTGAAGAAGACTCTTGAGAGTCCCTTGGACAGCAAGGAGATCAAACCAGCCAATCCTAAAGGAAATCAACCCTGAATACTCATCGGAAGGACTGATGTTGAAGCTGAAGTTCCAATAATTTGGCCACGTGATGTGAAGAGCCAACTCATTGGAAAAGACTCTGATGTTGGCAAAGACTGAGGGCAAGAGGAGAAGGGAGGGGACAGAGGATGAGATGGTTGGATGGCTTTACCAACTCTATGGACATAAGTTTGAGCAAACTCCTGGAGGTAGTGAAGGACAGGGAAGCCTCATGTGCTGCAGTCCATGGGGTCACAAAGAGTCAGACATGACTGAGTGACTGAACAACAGTATTACAAATAGAAAAGCCCTACACAATTAGGATCCCTCTTACCTTTATGTACTCATATCCTATTATGCTATTCTCTTGCCCCATTAGCTTTCCTGCCTCAGGATCATTGCACTTGCTCTTTACTCTACCTGAAACACTCCCCCCTGATGTCTCCATGGCTGTCCTTCATTCCCTTAAAGTCTTCACTTATTAG
Organism: Neotragus moschatus; assembly: GCA_006410615.1. Classification (NCBI taxonomy): domain Eukaryota; kingdom Metazoa; phylum Chordata; class Mammalia; order Artiodactyla; family Bovidae; genus Neotragus; species Neotragus moschatus. The sequence goes on along the minus strand of SJYA01005647.1, from coordinate 2,773,426 downwards.
TCACTTCTCAGTAAGACCTACCATAGCCACCACATTAAAAATTACAATTTTTTGACATACAGATGGCTAGCAAGCACCTGAAAAGATGTTCAACATCGCTTGTTATTAAAGAAGTGCAAATCAAAACCACAATGAGTTAATACCTCACACTGGTCAGGATGTTTATGATCAAAAAGTCTACAAATAACAAATGTTGGAGAGAATGTAGAGAAAAGAGAACCCTCACACATTGTTGGGAATGTAAATTGGTGCAGCCACTATGGAAAATAGTATGGAGTCTACTTAAAAAAGGAAAAATAGGAAACTCTCTGGTGGTCCAGTGGTTAGTACATAGTATTTTTACTGCAGTGGCCTGAGTTCAATTCCTCGTCAGGGAATTAAATCCCACAAGCCATGTGGCATGGCAAAAAAAATAAACCTAAAAATACAACTACTGCATAATTCAGCAATCCCACTCCTGGAGATATATCCAGAGAAAACAAAAACACTAATTTGAAAAGATACATGCACTCCTACGTTTATAGAAGCATTATTTACAATAACCAGAACATGGAAGCAACCCAAGTGTCCATCAACAGATGATTAGATTAAGAAGATGTGGTATACATATAATGGAATAAAAGAATGAAATTTTGCCATTTTCAGTAACATGGATGTACTTAGAGATGATCATACTAAGTGAAGTAAGCCAGACAAATGTTATAATATATGATATGACTTATATGTGGAATCTAGAAAATAATGCAAATGAATCTATGTACAAAACAGAAATGGACTTACAAATTTATGGTTACCAAAGGGGAGAGGAAGGGGAGAAGGGACAAATTAGGGGCATGGGATTAATAGATACAAATTACTATACATAAAACAGGTATGCAACAAGAATTTACTATATGGCACAGGAAACTTTTGAATAATCTTATAAACCATGCTGCTACATCACTTCAGTCGTGTCCGACTCTGTCTGACCCCATAGACGGCAGCCCACCAGGCTCCCCTGTCCCTGGGATTCTCCAGGCAAGAACACTGGAGTGGGTTGCCATTTCCACCTCCAATGCATGAAAGTGAAAAGTGAAAGTGAAGTCGCTCAGTCCTGTCGGACTCTTAGCAATCCCATGGACTGCAGCCTACCAGGCTCCTCTGTCCATGGGAGTTTCCAGGCAAGAGTACTGGAGTGGGGTGCCATTGCCTTCTCCACTTATAAACCATAGTGGAATATAATTTGTAAAAAACAAAACAGTGAATTACTATGCTGTACACTTTAACACAATATTCTAAATCAACTATACTTTAACAAATAAATTATAACTTTTCCTCTTAGTACTCCCTGTCTCCTTTCCCCTCTCTATTTTGTCTTTTTACCTCTGGCATCTTTCACTTTCTAACATGCTATTTGGTTATCTTACTGATTATGTTTATTGCATGTTCCCTTCCTCCCACACCTGCTAGAATATAGGCTCTAAGAGAACAAAGATCTTTGTTTTGTTCACTGATTTTCCAAGTGCTTAGAACAGTGTCTACAACAGTGTAGATATTCAGAAAATATTTGTGGAATGAGTGAACAAAAATTTCATAAACATGCCAGACCCTTGGTAAATACTTGGGTGCATTGTCAGTTGGGAGATGTGAACACTAAAGGCAGATATATCTGGGGTATGATAATCTAGGTTTTCTATTTAGGGACACATAGAGGTGTGAAGTTAGAAAAACCATAATCCATGGAGAGTTTACTCTAACCTGTCCAAGGATTTTTGTTGTTGTTATTGTTTTTGGTTGAGGAGAAGGAAAATTTAGAGAGGGGAAGAACAAAGCTATATTAGTCTGAACCATATGAAATTGCCAATATTCCACCATTGGTAAATGTCCCAAACAGCAATTTAATATGGTTTAATCATGCATTGGAGAAGGAAATGGCAACCCACGCCAGTGTTCTTGCCTGGAGAATCCCAGGGACGGGGGAGCCTGATGGGCTGCTGTCTATGGGGTCGCACAGAGTCAGACACGACTGAAGTGACTTAGCAGCAGCATAATAGGAAAAAGGAAATTTGATGGCACAAAGACTCAGAGGAAATGAGAAAGATATGGGATCAACCATGAGTAATGGCATTAGCCTTGAGGAGGAAAAAGGATACATACTAAGAGACTCAAGTCTTGAGATGTAGATAAGGCGAGAGGAATGTTGAGAGTGATCACCATACCTCAATGGCAGCTGGCTTCTGTGGAAAGTAGACTATGTAGTTATCTACTGAGGGAAACACCAGAGGTTTAGCACTAGAACGTGTGTGCCATGTGTGCTCAATCAGTCATGTTCAACTCTTTGCACCCCGTGGACTCTAGCACCCCAGACTCCTTTGTCCATGGGATCTTCCAGGCAAGAATACTGGAGTGGGTTGCCAGTTCCTTCTCCAGGGGATCTTCCCAACCCTGGAATCAAACCTACGTCTCGTTCATTGACAGTCAGATTCTTTACCACTGAGCCACCAGGGAAGCCTTTAGCACTAGAATACTTTTTGCAAATGAAGTTATAAGTGATTGTCCAAATAAATAAAATAGATACAGAAGAGAATTACCTTGAGTGAAAGGAGGTGGGGTGGGCCTTGCCCTTGGAGCCATCAATTTTATGTAGCTGTTTCTGGCAGGAAGGAGTGTACAACTGTTAGCGAGTCCGAACTCTCTGCTCACCACAGGACAGGCCAATGAATCTGAGAGATGAGGTGCTGAGGTAAGGAATACACGTTTATTTGGAAAGCTGGCTGACTGAGACCATGGTAGGCCAATGTCTCAAAGTAACCATCTTGTCGGGGTCTAGATGCCAGGTTCTTTTATAGAGCAACAGAGAGAGAAAAAAACAATGAGGAACTATAAAGTCAAAAGGCAGAATAGAGGGGGAGAGGCAGTGGGGAAGTCAAGTAAAAAGGGTCTTCAGTCTTGCAAAACATATCTCCAGGAAGGGCCAACTTTTGGAAGAGGTGTGTTAATCTCTTCTTTTTTGCAGCCACTCACAAATGGGCAAGGCCAGATTATCTCTCTATGAGCTGAACAAAGACACTTTTAACAGTCAGGCAGAGGGGCAGGGTCCTTTGAGGCAGGCCATTATGTATGACTGTAGTAATAGGAGCAATGAAAGCAAGTCAAAGAAACAGTTCCAGCATGGAATCAGAATTGGTTCTTCTCTGCAACATACCCGCATAGGATTACTCTTGACTCATCTTCAGAAAAAAGCTTTTGTGAAGGTCATTCATGTTGGACAGTATCTATTAAATGTAACTCCTTCTCAGTCTCCTAACTTTTGCTCTGGTTTCTTGATCACTAACTTCTTGTCTGTTCCTTGTTTGCACTAAGACTGGGACTGTAATTTCCTCTCTTTGAGCAGTCATAAAGGTGATTTGCCCTTATCTTGTGCTGGCAAAACTAACATCTCCAACCAGCCTTCCCTTTCCCTTCTCTGCCTTCGTCTGCTGGGGACCCAGTCATAGAGAAGAGGCTTGTTTGTTTGAAACAAGAGCACAGTCTTAAGCTAGTGGAAAATTCTACCTGAGCTTTCTATATATGAATCTATTCATATGTTTATCTAATATTCAGTCTGCAAAAATCTAACAACAAAGTCAAGGTCAGGACGTTGTCACAGTACACCTGGAGTAGGGTAGAGATGAAAGTTGAAAGCTATTGGAGTTGAGGTCCAGGAGAGAGGCTAGCCTCTTGGAGGGGTCATCACCAGGGCAGTTGTGGGATTTATGTTTAGAGTGGAAGACTGAGCAAGAGGCCAAAGACGTCAGTGGATGTGAGGTAGTGTACTGAATATAGATAGATAATAATAGCATTTGCTGAGTGTTTGCCATATGTCAGGCACTGTCTTAAGTCCTTGGCACACTTTATCTCTTATAATCCTCTCAGTAACCCTATGAGCTAAGAGTTCTTTTTATTCTCGTTTTGACTGAGAACCTAGAATGGTACCTGGTATATAGAAGTTAATTAGCCAGACCAGGTTGGTTCTACACTTTGAGACCCTGCAGTGGCTTCTCACTTAGTAGAGGCAAGCACAGGGTGCTGTGGGAGCCCAGAGTGGGGCTCTGGACATGGGGAAGAGCTGGCTGTACCAGGAATTCAGTTTCAGAGGACAACCAGGAGACAGCTAGATGAAGCAGTGAGAGAAAGGCATTCTAAGCAGACATGTCTGCATGTGCTAAGTCACAGAAGCAAAACCAGACAGCATCCATTTAGAGAATGGCTAGATTCTTTTGGGCTAGAATGTAGCCACTAACTATTTATTGAATATTTTATATGTTCTTCCATGCCTGCTTGGCCTTTCAGTCATGTCCAACTCTTTGCAACCCAACAGACAGTAGTCTACCAGGCTCCTCTGTCCATGGGATTTCCCAGGCAAGAATACTGGAATGGGTAGCCTTCTCCAGGGGATCTTCCCGACCCAGAGATCAAACCCATGTCTCTTGCATTTCCTGCATTGACAAGAGGAGTTTTTACCACTGTACCAACCGGGAAACCTTTTATACGTTCACATTGTGTTAAATGCATTTACATAAATGATCATTTCACAGATAAGAAAAGTGGGTACAGAGAGGTTAGGTTGCCCAAGGTCTCAAAACTAGTAAGCGGTGGAGATGTTGGGTAGGTGATGGTGGATGGGATGATGGAGCCTGACAGAGTGAGGCTCTAGAGAGATAGCCAGGGCCAGGATTAAACCCTTGTGTTTTTGTCTGCTTAGGCTGCCATAGCAAAATAGCACAGACTGGGTGGCCTACACACAAGAAATGCACTTTCTCACAGTACTGGAGGCTGGAAGTCTGAGATGAAGCTGTTGGCAGGTTCAGTTTCTTCTGAAATTTCTCCTCTTGGCTTGCAGATGGCCTTCTTCTCCCTGTATCTCCACATGGTCTTCCCTCTTGGTGTGTCTGTATCCTACTCTCCTCTTATAAAGATTTAAGTCATATTTTACTTGGGCCCACCCTAACCACCTCATTTTAACTACCTCTTCAAAGACTCTATCTCCAAATACAGTCACATTCTGAGTACTGGGGGGTTAGGGCTACAACATACAGATTTTGGGGAGTCACAGTTCAGTCCCTAACACCTTGCAGCACGTTGAATAATTTGGCTTCTATCATATAAGTCAGTTGTTCCCAAACAGAGTGATGCATTGGAATCACCTGAAGAGCTTTTTGAAACTACTGATTTGCAAGGGACACTCACTCCTCCTGTGATTCATAGTCAGTGAATGTGGGCTATGTTTGTGTGTGTGTGTGTTTAGTTGCTAAGTCATGTCCAACTCTTTGTGACCCCACGGACTGTAGCCTGCAGGCTCCCCTGTACATGGGATTTCCCAGGCAAGAATACCAGAGTGAGTTGCCGTTTCCTCCCCCAGAGAATCTTTCCAACCCAGGGATCGAACCCATGTCTTCTGCTTGGCAGGTGGATTCTTTACCACTGAGCCACCAGGGAAGCCCCAGACTATGTTTGGGAAGGATGTAAAGCTGCCCCCTGCTCTCCAGTTGATTTTGGTGCTTTCCAAATCTGCTTTCCAGCCAGGTTTGAGAGCCACTACTGGAGGCAAGAGAACCGTCAAGAAAGTTTTAAGTAGGGTAGTGAAATGATGAGAAATGAGTTTTAGAAAAATCACCCTGGTATAGTAAAGTAGAGGATGGATAGGGCAGAGGGAAGTGGTGGTGAGATGACTTAGGAGGTGAGTGAATGCAATAATCAGGAAATGAGGAAGGTCCCAGCAGAGGCAGTGGTAGTGTGAATGGAGTGTAATGGCATGATTTCAAGAGTTGTGAAAACGGGATATTTGTGAGAAGAAGGAGGCAGAAGCTGAGTTTGAGTCATGTCTTCCCATCTTTAAAGGCCCTTCCCAGAAACCTTATGGGACTTGCACTTACACCTCTTTGACTATTCCTAGCTGCAAGGGAGAGTGAAACGTGTGTTCTTTTATCTGGGTACATTTCCACCCAAAATAAATCAGAGTTCTGTTAGGAAGGAAAAGAGAATGAATTTTGGGCGGACAACTAGCTGTCTTTGCCACCACAATATTCATGGATTGGAAAATTCAGTATCATGAAGATAATTTTCCCCAATGAATCTAAATTTAGATCCTGTGCATTTCCCAATAAAAAATCCAACAGAAATTTTAATGGAATTTGTCAAACTAATTCTAAAACTCATATGGAAAATCAAACAGCGAAGGATAGCCAAGACACTTCTGAGGAAGAAGAAAAACTTGTGGGGACTTGGCCTTCTAGATATCAAGACTTATTGTAAAAGCTATAGTAATTTAGACAATGTGATGTGGTTCACCCAGAGGCAAAGAGTCCAATGAAATAGAAGGAAATGGCTGAAATAGACCCACATGTTTCTGTATGGAAACTTGATATATGACCAAGGTTGCATTACAAATAAGTGAGGAAAGAATAAATCGACCAGTCAAGAAATGATACTGTGTCTATCTAGGCTTTGTTTTTGGGAAAAATATATTTCTCTACTTGACATTTTACAAAAAAGTCAATTCCTAATTGATTAGAGATATAAATATAAGAAGCAAATCTTTTACATTTTTATAGAAAATTTAAGAGATTATAAGTGCACCATAGGGTAGAAAAAGATTTTTTAGACTGGTGATTTTTGTGTTTTTTTGCTCTCATATCTCTAAAAGGATTTTGAAAAATTATCCATCTTCTTTCATGTGTTTAACGGTGACATAAAAATGTTTTTATTATAAAGTTGAAATAATTACACAGGATATAATTTCCAATGTATTCTAAATGTTGGCATTTAAAAACAAATCCGTGGTTATTTTAGATGAAATCTAAATACTATGGTTATTTGATACTCATTGTCACCCATTTGAAAATTAAAGGAATAAGCTCTTCTCTAACAGTCAGAAAATTTATATCTATTTTTGTCTTCACTTCATTTTTCCATTCCACTTTTCTCATAGAATTTTATCTTAATGTGATATATTTTTTGCTTACTAGTCTTTTTTTGATCACCTTATTTCTTTGCAGCAAAAATATGTATATATAAAATAAAATTTTAGGCTATGTCCTATAAGTTTTTAACTATTAGAAACTTTTGTGAGGGACTTCCCTAGTGGTCTAATGATTAAGATTCCTGGCTTCCACTGCAACAGAATGAGTTGATTGATCCCTGGTCACGGAACTACAATCCTGCAAGCCATGCCACGTGGCCCCAAAAAAAGTAATAATAAAAAAAAATGATTCTCTGGATTGAGTTATTGTAACCATTATTATTAGGGCTTCCCTTGTGGCTCAGCTGGTAAAGAATCCACATACAATGTGGGAGACCTGGGTTTGATCTCTGGGTCGGGAAGATGCCCTGGAGAAGGGAATGGCTACCCACTCCAGTATCCTGGCCTGGAGAATTCCATGGACTGTATAGTCGATGGGGTTGCAACAAGTTGGATACAACTGAGTGACTTTCACTCACAACCATTATTATTGGTATGAAATTTCTCAAAACATGAATATTTTAGACATTTTGATTAATGAATTGAAAACATAAAAAGCCCAATTTGAAAATGCACTCTTGAATGACCTGGATTTTTTCCTCTCATGTATGTATGGATGAATACTACTTCTTGCTAGAATGAGAATTCAGTTTCAATTCTATTTGTTTTTATTTTTACTTCCCTCGTTTTGTTTTTATTTTTACTTCCCTCGTGGCTCAGATGGTAAAGCATCTTCCTGCAATGTGGGAGACCCAGGTTCAATCCCTGGGTTGGGAAGATCCCCTGGAGAAGGAAATGGCAACCAAAATGTTTTTATTTTTATAGATAGATACACTGAGAAACTTGCTCAAACATAAGAACATAGGAATATAAGTATTAATAGTATTGTAATAGCAATGTAATTTGATTATTTGAACTCTGAGTTGTTTGCCAGAATCACATAGTGATCTATCAGAAATGTCCTTTTATGATCTGCTGTCTGACTTCCTAATTAGATTTTCCTTCAAGTTTGTTGGAAGCAAAGGATTGGAAACCACCTGATTTGCAAATGGATTTGTTTCTCTTTCACTAGAGCCATTCACTTTCTCAATTTCTAGTAGCTATACCAAAAAGACTTTTTAGATAACTATAGCTATTTACTTTTTTGCTTAGAGGAAACTTATTTAACCTGATATGTTCAGAAAGGGTTGGAAAAATGAAAATACTGTTAATTTGAATAAATTTTTGTTAATATAATATTTTAAAATAAAATGATTCTATCTTGTGCTTTAAATTTATTTTCTTCAAAAGTTGTGGGAGCTNCAAAATGTTTTTATTTTTATAGATAGATACACTGAGAAACTTGCTCAAACATAAGAACATAGGAATATAAGTATTAATAGTATTGTAATAGCAATGTAATTTGATTATTTGAACTCTGAGTTGTTTGCCAGAATCACATAGTGATCTATCAGAAATGTCCTTTTATGATCTGCTGTCTGACTTCCTAATTAGATTTTCCTTCAAGTTTGTTGGAAGCAAAGGATTGGAAACCACCTGATTTGCAAATGGATTTGTTTCTCTTTCACTAGAGCCATTCACTTTCTCAATTTCTAGTAGCTATACCAAAAAGACTTTTTAGATAACTATAGCTATTTACTTTTTTGCTTAGAGGAAACTTATTTAACCTGATATGTTCAGAAAGGGTTGGAAAAATGAAAATACTGTTAATTTGAATAAATTTTTGTTAATATAATATTTTAAAATAAAATGATTCTATCTTGTGCTTTAAATTTATTTTCTTCAAAAGTTGTGGGAGCTGCTGGTTTAAGTTTTGCAGTTTATGTAAAATGCCCACCATATATTCTAATTGTTAGCATCAGTTCTATTCATAAAAAAAGTCAAATGAGACTTATCTTGTTTTAAAAAGTCTGTTTGAAACTCAAATAAAAATGTGTTAATGCATTCCTTGTAAAAACTATCTCATTTCTGAATTCTAATTCTAAGATAGATGTTGCCTAAATGAAATAAGGCATTACCATCTTCAGTGTTTCTTACCCAAACTCTTATTGCTTTGTTTTCATGGACTTCTTAGGAGCAGCGAAAGACACAAGAGAATTAGAGGAGAATTCTTGAACATCAGTAGTTTTTTACATGTTATTCCTCTCCTCTAATATGTTATTATGGAAATTTAAAAGCAAATAGAGGGGACTTCTCTGGTGGTCCAGGGGTTAAGACTCTTCTCTTTCAATGCATGGGGTGTGGGTTCAATCATTGACTGGGGAACAAAGTTCCCACATGCTGTTTGGCTTGGCCAAAAAAATAACATATATGAAAATACAGAAAGAGAAGTTGATAGAATTGTACACAAGTATCCATATTCTTGGTTTTTCCAGTGGTCATGTATGGATGTGAGTGTTGGACTATAAAGAAAGCTGAACATCAAAGAATTGATGCTTTTGAACTGTGGTGTTGGAGAAGACTCTNAGGGGACGACCGAGGATGAGATGGCTGGATGGCATCACTGACTTGATGGATGGGAGTGTGAGTGAACTCCGGGAGTTGGTGATGGACAGGGAGGCCTGGCGTGCTGCGATTCATGGGGTCGCAAAGAGTCGGACACGACTGAGCGACTGAACTGAGCTGAACTGAACTGGGAGTTGGTGATGGACAGGGAGGCCTGGCGTACTGTGGTTCACAGGGTCACAAAGAATCAGACGCGACTGAGCAATTGAACTGAATCCATATTCTTGGCACCTAGATACTGTAATTAGTATTTTGCTACTTTTTCTTTATTACCTATCTTTCCATCAGTAGACATGAGTTTGAGCAAGCTCCAGGACATAGTGAAGGACAGGGTAGCCTGGCATGCTACAGTCCAGGGAGTCACAAAGACTCAGACACGACTTAGTGACTGAACAACAGTCTTTCCATCTACCCAGCCCTCTATCAGTTCATTAATCCATCTTATGTTTTTAATGTATTTCAAAATATTAACAAGTTCTAGGCATTTCTACACTTTACTCCTAAATACTTCAACATGCATATTATTTGCTCTTGTGGTTTTGTTTGTTTGTTTGAGGCAGTCAGTCTTCATTCCCACCCCAGAAGCAACCACTGTTCTGATTGCTTTCACTGTGAATTTAACTTCGCTGTTCTATAATTTCACATATATATGTTTGTGTGTACACCGTTTATATATATATATATATATATATATATATATAGTGTAACACAAATATTTTGATTAGCCTCTTTGTTTGGCTCACCCAAGGTTTTCTACTTGGGACAATGAATAATATTAAATTCAGTTTAGGGAAAATGAATACAGGATTTTGTGATAGGAAAGATGAAACAAGAGACCCAGAATGAGGCCACTACACGGCATTCTGAAATATTTCAGTTTTAAGAAAGAATAAGTATGGAAGTTGAATATCTAGAAATCAATTCCTTCAAAGTCATCCATATTAAATATCTTAAAGTTTTCACATACCCCTAGGGAATGAGAGTGTGCTTGCGCACTAAGTCACTTCAGTCATGTCCAGCTCCTTGTGACCCCATAGACTATTGCCCACTGGGCTCCTTTGCCCATGGGACTCTCCAGGCAAGAATACTGGAGTGGGTTGCCATTCCCTTCTGCAGGGGATCTTCCCCACCTGCTGATCGAACCCACATCTCTTACATCTCCCGCATTGGCAGGTGAGTTCTTTACCACTGTAGCCACCTGGGAAGCCCCAGGGAATGTGTGCCTTAGACCAAAGATCAGTGTCATAGACAGGATGGATAAAGTATTAAATGTAAAGGAACAAGTTTTAAATTTGGCTATATTAAAATTTAAAACTTCTGCATAAGAATACATCCCATAAACAAAATGGAAAGACAAGATATTTGCAACATGTAAGAAATACAAAATTATCATCCAAATAAAGAATTTCTTAAAAAATATTAAATGCTCTGTGGTGACCTAAATGGGAAGGAAAGTCCAAAACAGCGGGGATATATGCATGCATGTAGCTGATTCACTTTGCTGTACAGCAGAAACCAACACAATATTGTAAAGCAACTATACTCCAATAAAAATTAATTTAAAAATTAAGGACAAACAGCTCAACAGAAAAATGAACAAATCATGCAAGTAGATAATGTATAAAATGAAAGATGCTTAACATGAAAATATTTTCAGTTTCATTAGTAATCAGAGACATGCAGATTAAAACCCAAGAGAGATGAAAAGATATGTCCTCAAACAGACTTGGCAAGAATATTCTTAGCAGCCTTGTTTATAAAGCCAAATACAGAGAAGACACAGATTGTCCATCACCAGAAAAATGGATGAACAAGCTGTGGCATACAATGGAATTCTACTCAGCAATAAAAAGGAACAAACTAGTGACAGATATAGCAACCTGGGTGGATCTCACAAACATTATGCTGACTGAAGGAGATTTTCCACAAAAGAGTACCTATTATATTTAGAACAGATTAAAAACTAATCTATCATGAAAACAAAAACAGAATAGTGTTACCTGGTGGAGTGGGACCAGGGATTGACTTGGAGGGGAATTAGGGAACTTTCTAGGGGTGACGGTACTGTTCTGTATTTCGATGGAGGTTTGGGTCACACAGGTGTATATACATTTGTTAGAACTCAGTGAATATATTATTCTGGTTTTAACATTCCACTGTAAATAAATTTTACCTTAAAAATATGAAGCAAATATGAATTCTCACTAATGATATGCATGCTGACACGTTTATGAGTGAAGTATACCGATGTGTTCAATTTTCTTCTAAATATGTTATGAAGTATAATAGATTGAATTATGGATACAGGGATGGAGAGACATGTGATAAAGCAACTAGGACAAAATGCTCATATAGCCACCACCCAGATTCACTGCATATTTTTTTTTTTTAAATTTTACTATGTGTTTAATTTTTTTTCGTAACAAAATGTTGAGGGAAAAGCAATACTATGATCCTTACACCCATCAGATTGGTATAAACGAGAACTGAAAGTGTTGTGTGAAGATGTAGTGAAATGTAAAGGAAGTATAAGTTGATATAACCACTTTGGAGAGTAATTAAGCAAAATCTAGTAAAGCTACAGATGCTCATATTTATGACTCAGAAAGTCTACTTCTAAGTATAACCTAGAGTTTCATGTGACCAAGAAGATATGTGCAAAAATGTTCTTTGCAACATGATTATCTTTCCTAATTTTTTATTTTGAAACCTTTAAAATACTAAGATGCAAGAATAGTGGAACATACTCCTTATCAATTGTAAGCATGTTGCCATATTTGCTTTATCTATGTGTAAATATACAGTACTCTTTTTCTGAGTCATTTGAGAGCAAATTCCACTTAATTTCTAAATACTTCAGCATGCATTTCCTAAAGTAAAGGCATTCTTGTACATAGCCACAATATACTGATCACATTCAGGGCATTTTAATGCTTGTCATTCTACTATTATTATCTTGTTTACCATCCATATTAAAATTTCTCCAATTATTGTAATAATGTCCTTTAGTGTTATTTTAAACTCTATCTAGAATCCACTCAAATGTCACACATTATATTTAGTTGTCATTTCCTTTAGTCTCTAATCTAGTAAAGTTCCACTACCTTTTTTGTGCCTTTCATAACAATGACTTTTTTGAAGAGTCTAGGCAAATTGGTTTTTGTTTGTTTTTAGATTTTAGAGATTTCATTTATTTATTTTTATCTGTTTATTTTTATTGAAGTATAGTTGATTTACAATATTTTATTGGTTTCAGATGTACAATATTATGATTCAATATTGTTATAGATTATACTCCACTTAGTTACTATAAAATATCGGCTATATTCCCTGTGCTATACAATAGGCAATTTGGTTCTGCAGAATGTTCCTACAACTGAATTTGCAACATTTTTAAAGAGTAAACATTTTATTTTAGAATTGCTTTAGATTTAAAGAAAAATTGCAAACACAATAAAAAGAGGTAACATATACTAGTACACATTCAGTTTCCCCTATTATTAAGTTCTTGTAAGTAGGATGGTGCATTTGTCACAATTAATGAGTCATCACTGGTACATTATTATTAAATAAGTACATATCTCATTCAGATTTCCTTCGTTTTTACCTAATGTCCTTTTACTCTTCCAGGAACCCATCTAGGTTACCACATTACCTTTAGTTGTCAGGTCTCCTTACACTCTTCTTACCTATGATATTTTCCTAAACTTTTCTTACTTTTGAGGAGTACTGCTCAGGTATTTTGTAGAATGTTCCTCAATTGGGATTTGTCTGATATTTTTCTCATGATTTATCTGGGGTTATGTATTTTAAGGAGGAAGGACATAGAGGTATAGTCTTATTCTCATCACGCCATATGAAGGGTTCACGTTATCAACATGACTTGCCACTGCTGATACTGATCTTGATCACCTGGCTGAGGTAGTATTTTTCAGATTACTTCATTGTAAAGTTACTCATTTGAGACCCTTTCCATACTGTACTCTTTGGAAGGCTGTCATTATGCTTAGCCCACACTAAGGAGTAGGTAGTCATGCTCTATCTCTGTGAGGGTGGAATAGCTACACAAATTATTTGGAATTCTTCTGCATGTGATATTTAGTCCTTCTCCATTTATTTATTTATTCAATCATTTATTTATATCAGTATAGACTAATGGATAAATACCACTTTATTTGGTTGCTCAAATTGTTCTAGATTTGGCTAAAGGGAATTCATTCATCTGACTCCTGTGTCCCTTTAATATACCTTCATCATTATTGCATCATTGCGTCATCATAGCCAGAGGCCAAAGACTTCCCTGGTGGCTCAGACAGTAAAGCATCTGCTTATAATGCGGGAGACCCAGGTTTGATCCCTGGGTCGGAAAGATCCTCCGGAGAAGGAAATGGCAACCCACTCCAGTACTCTTGCCTGGAAAATCCCATGGAAGGAGGAGCCTGGCGGGCTACATTCCGTGAGGCCACAAAAAAATCCACCTGCCAATGCAGGAGATGCAGGTTCATTCGCTGGGTCAGGAAGATCCCCTAGAGCAGGAAATGGCAAACTGCTGCAGTATTTTTGCCTGGAAAATTCCATGGACAGAGGAGCCTGGTGGGCTACAGTCCATTGGGTTGCGAAGAGCTGGACCTGAGTGACTGAGCACACACACACATACAATGTGCAACACCAGGAGTGAACCCTAATGTAAACTATGGACTTATGGTGATTATGCTGTATCAATGTAGGTTGATCAGTTGTAACAAATGTACTGCCCTGGTGAGAGATGTTGATAATAGGCAAAGCTATGTATCCATGGGGCAAGGGGTGTATGAGAATCCTGTACTTTCTGCTCAGTTTTTCTGGGAACCTACAGCTGCTCTAAAAAATACAAGGGAAAAAATGAATGGAGGGTTACAGAGATATCTTATTATTATTTTACTATTCTCTATATTTGTTTGAATGTTTGAAGTATTCTATAATAAAAGGAAAAGAAGATGCTTGCATATGGGTACTTCTTCAGGATTCAAAACAATGTTGAATTATATGCAAATAATATGATTACCACTGTAGTGTTAGCTAACACCTCTATGTCCCATAATTATTATTTCTTTCTTGTTGTGAGAACAATTAAAATCTAGTCTCATAGCAGCTTCCCAGTTTATAATATAGTATTGGTGACTATAATCACTATGCTGTGGATTAGCTCACTAGGACTTATTTATGTACTATTTGCAAGTTTGAGTGGGAATTTTTTGAGGTGATAAAAATGTTCTATATCTTAACAGCAGAGATTCTTATGTGAGTATATATATTTGTCAAAAGCTCATCAAGAAATACACTTGAAATGTATATTATGGGACTTTCGTGGTGGTCCAGTGGTTAAGATGCCTTGCAGTGCAGGGGACGTGGGTTCTATCCCTGGTTGGGGAACTAAGATCCCACATGCCTTGGAGCAACTAAATCTGAGTGCCACACCTATAGAGTCCTTGTGTAGCAAGGAAAGATCCCAAATAATGCAACTAAGATCCAACACAGCCAAATAAATAAATATTAAAAAAGAAGTAAATAAAAATAAAAACCCTTCATTAAAAATAAAATCTATAATTTTATGTAAATTATATCTCAAATTTTAAAAATAGGAAAAAAAAGTGCTGGAGATGTTATTGTGTCTCGAAGGCCATCTTAGCTGAGGTGTACAGAAGGGGATCAATTTGTAGCCCCACTCCTCATTAGTATAGTGGTGAGTATCCCTGTCTGTCATGTGGGAAACTGGGGGTTGATTCCTTGACGGGGAGGAGTGTCAAATTTTGGGCTTCCCAGGTGGCTCAGAGGTAAAGAATCTGCCTGCCAATGCAGGAGACACAGGACATGAGTGTCCGATCCCTGGAGTCGGGAAGATCTCCTGGAGGAGGGCATGGCAGCCCACTCTAATATTCTTGCCTGGTGAATTCCATGGACAGAGGAGCCTGGCAGGCTATAGTCCATGAGGTTGCAGAGTCTGACACAACTGAACACGCACAGTGTTAGAAACAGCAAGAGCCTCCGGCAAGTAGGAGGACTCAGATCTTATCAGTGGAATCAGCTGTGGCCTCAATCCACATACTTTTGGTGCGGTTACAGCTTAATTGTGTGCAATGGCTCAAGACTTGTCAAGTTCACACAAGAGACAAGCCAAGACCAAGGCCAGATTTATTTGCTGATAAACTCCAGCGAGTCATTTCTAGATTTAGACATTTTACTCCTTAAGTAGACAGCAAAAAGAAGAATAAGCCTAAGGTGCCAGTTTTCTGTGATCCTTTCCCCCACACTAAAAAGGACAACACTAGAACAAGTTGTCCTGAGGAGCTGAGGTGTCATTAGGGGTTTTATGTTCTTGTAGATATGTTACAAAGGTGTAAGACAGAAAGCTCCATACATCATCAGAACCAGGATGGCATGAGAAACAGTCTCATGACAGCCTCCCAGGGTGGGTAGGGAGGCCATTGGGAGATGGCCTTGTAGGAGCTCCTTACAAGCCTCCTGTCCTCCTGTGTTCCAGGAGGGTAAAAGGCATTCTGCCAAAGCTCAGATAGTCCAAGCCTTTGCCTATGCGGTTATGTGCAATGTCACCATAGCAGAGTTATTTCCCTAATAAGGCTATTTCCCTATTGACAATGAATAGAAACAGTAGAAGTTGGGTGAGTAGAAGGTCTCAGGCCTCTTTTAAGTGATCTGGCAATGACCTGGATTGATCACGATTTAGAGGAAATTCAAGTTGAGGTTTTTCAGGTAACCGGATATGTTAGTTCCTAGAATCCTTGTGTTGCCATAGAAATGGATTCACTTCCCTTTGCCAACGCTGCTAAGGGAGACAAGGAATTAGAAGTAGTTCACAAGTTTGTCTTTACATTAAATGCAGTATGCTTTAGATTTTATTTTTCCCTGGTGGCTTAGACGGTAAAGAATCTGCCTGCAATTCAGGAGACCTGGGTTTGATCCCTGACTCAGTAAGATTCCCCAGAGAAAGAAATGGCAACTCACTCCAATATTCTTGCCTGGAGAAGTCCATGGACAGAGGAGCCTGGTGGGCTTCAGTCCAGGGGGTCACAAAGAGTTGGACATGACTGAGCAACTGGCACACATATATTGTTCTCAAATTTTTTACATAGAGTATAGGTTCGATTTTCTCAATTCATTCCCTAGGATTTTTTTTTCCCCCTTAAGAAATTCCTGAGCAAATACCTCTTTCTATGTGAAGGAAAGAGCTCTTAACTGGTGGTTGGACCTGAAAACCAGTTGCAGGCCAGTTTCTGTCCACAGAGAGCACACTAAGTCAACAGTTCTGCTTCAGGATGGTGTCTGAACAAGGCCTATTCCTGTTTGGGTATGCTACATGTTACAGGACATTAGGAAAAATTAAGACTAACATTCAAAAAGTCAATACACCACAGGAAGCCTGTGGACTATTTAAAAAATACAGTATTGGAAGCCTGAGAAAATATATGCCAACGATCAAAAATACTAGGCACTGGGGAAACAAAATATGCAACTTGGTTAACTGGCAAAGTCAAAGAGGCTATTGTAAGGAGGAAAAAAAGCTTCTTTCAAAAAATGGAAATATAGTTTCTAATGAGGCGAACAGGGAAGTCTGGAAAATATGGCAGCTCAGATACAAAGTTGAAATTACAGGGGCTCAAAAAGAATGATGAGTTCTTTGCCAGGGACTGGAAAACTCTCTGAAATATATCCGAGAGAAAGCCAGCTAGAGAATCAGTGGGATTACAAGGATTTAAAAGGGATTTGACGTGTGGCAGGAGCCTGGGAGGTGGGAGTTTTGGGTTGCTGGTGGCTTAGATGCTGGAGGGCTTTGGCAAGGCCTTCGGCAAGGCCCTCGAGAGGTGATGAAATAAGAAAAGTTTTTATCTTTTCCTCTCTGTCACTTCATTCTCCAATTTCATTCTCTCCTTAGCCTTTTCCTGAATTGACTTGGCTTTGCCCCTCTTTGCCTTTAATGTCCTTTTTCTGTTTCTCCTTGGCCAGATCTTGGTCATTTCCACCTTGTAGTGCCTAGGGAGACTGCAGAACCCTTCCAACTGGGCTTACTCTGTGGGCACCCAAGTCCTCACCTGAAATCAGCACTAAGAAATTTCTGCACCTAAGTAGCTCTGATCAGGAATAGGTGAGGAGCAAATATGGCTCAAACGGTAAAGCGTCTGTTGACAATGCGGGAGACCTAGGTTCGATCCCTGGGTTGGGAAGATCCGCTGGAGAAGGAAACGGTAATCCACTCCAGTACTATTGCCTGGGAAATTCCCTGGGCAGAGGAGCCTGGTAGGCTACAGTCCATGGGGTCCCAAAGAGTAGGACATGACTGAGCGACTTCACTCACTTAAATAGTTGTCAAGTCCTTCGTGCCTTCCTCTCCTGTTGGAGAGGGTAGATGACCGGGTCACCTTTGGCCTGCTAGGGTTTAGCTAGGAGAGGCTGACACCTGGTGGTCATACTCCGGAGGTGCAGAAGAGTTCACAGTAGCCCCATGCTTTTACCATTTACTTACCATTTATTGAGACATCTGCCTCATATGAATGATCTTGTCTAAAAGTCACAACGATTCTGTGAAGTGCATATCACTATTTCAATTTGACATATGAGTGATTTATGCTAAGCATTTATGAACCGATGTAAGCAATGGGGTCAGGATTTTTTTTCTCCATTTTTCTTTTCTCAGCTCCTGGGACAGTACCTAGGTCATAGCAGATGTTCAGGAAATATTTACTGAAATCACACTTTTTACTTATCAACATCATGAAACGTTAATTCAGAGGGTAGTCTCTTTGTAATAGAGTTGATCTGAATATTGTGCCACCCACCAGATAAGCCTAGATTCAGTCTGCTGCAACTCTTGCTTTCCCCAGAAATCTCGCCATCTCATATATTTGGAGACTGAGTCTGCTTCAGAGAAAAATTCAGATCTATTGAATCTCTACTCAACTACGATCATCCTGCACCCTCTGTCCTGAACAAGGCTGAGTTTCTATCCAAATGGAGACGTTTCATATTGAGTAACCACCAAGAAACCACAAAATTCAGTCAGCTGAGGCTGTTCAGATGCTGCCTTTTTAGAATCTCCCCTCCCCAAAAAACACTAGATGCCCAAGATGAATGCTTGTTGATAGGAACACTGAAGTTGATTAAGGTGGTAGCCAGTTTGTTAGAGAGGAAGACTGTGAGTCAAGTGTCAATATATTCAACCAATGAGAGAGACAGACAGAGAGAGAGACAGAGAGAGAGACACAGAGAGAGAGAGACACAGAGAGAGAGAGAGACAGAGAAGCTGGCCAGGAAGCTCTTAGACTGTGGCAATGAGGAAGAGAAAATGGATGGTATAAACTTTAAGGAAGCAATATTGAAAGAGTTATGGGCTTGGAAGCAGTGATGACATAGGAGAACACCTACTGTAATATGTGAATAATAAATGAACGAGCATTGTTCACTGGAGGGAGGTGCAATAGAAGTGGTGTCTTGAGGGGAGCACCATGTTTAATTCAAGGCCGGAAAGTGGGAGAGTTCCCCTGGAAGAGAGTCTGTCTGTCTTTGAATGAGAGTTCCATAGGGCCAAGTGGAAAGGTCTGGGTGGGAGAGGTGTAGTGGGAATTTGGGTAGTACCAAAGTCCAGAGGGCTTCCCTGATAGCTCAGCTGGTAAAGAATTCGCCTGCAATGTGGGAGACCCTGGTTCGATCCCTGGGTTAGGAAGATCCTCTGGAGAAGGGAAAGGCTACCCACTCCAATATTCTGGCANAAGGTCTGGGTGGGAGAGGTGTAGTGGGAATTTGGGTAGTACCAAAGTCCAGAGGGCTTCCCTGATAGCTCAGCTGGTAAAGAATTCGCCTGCAATGTGGGAGACCCTGGTTCGATCCCTGGGTTAGGAAGATCCTCTGGAGAAGGGAAAGGCTACCCACTCCAATATTCTGGCATGGAGAATTCCATGGACTGTATAGTCCATGGGGTCGCAAAGAGTTGGACACGACTGAGTGACTTTCACTTTCACGGAAGTACAGAGCAGGATGGAGATGAAAGGAAGAGAGGATAGATGATCAGAGGGCTTCATCTTGGGTGGTGCTCAAATATGACTGGATGTAAAGAGGGTTGTGTTGACTTTCCTCAAAGCTAAGGCAGGCTGAGGCACTTGACTACAGTGGGGAACTTGGACTTTTGGAATCATTATGGGGAAACTCATGACAGTCTGGAGCTATCAAGGTAGAAGTGGTAGTTGCAGAGATACAATCAAAACCATCTGAGTGATTAAGTTGGCAGGTGAGTAGTGCCTTGAAAAAGATGAAGACTGATGAAGTCTCTACACATTGGCTGACCCCACATGAAAAAGAAGGGTGTTTTCAGAAGTCAGTAGGTGCCCCACAAGAAATGCTACACTCTTAACCCACCAAACCTTACTGAGCTCTTTCATTGTCTTCCGATTTCAAAATCTTGGATGACAGCTTTCTGAACCTCCTCGGCAGGCTCTTGGTGCTTCCTTTTAGACATCTTTGCTGATCCTCATGGACTCCATGAAGGTCTGTACTCCCCAAGACCACGGATTGACCATTTCTATCTCTCAATTGCCCCTCTGTTTCTGTCTCTCCCCATTTGGCATGTTTTCATCATAGAAGTAAAGGAAAGAAAGCAGTTGAAGATCTAGAGAGACGTTGAGGTCAAGAAGAAGGAAATTGGGGAAGCTTATGTGGATGTCCTCATTCTTTTCTGTGTAATGGAAGGCACAGTCATTGGCTGAAGGTCAGGGGGTAATTCATACCTCACATGACTGTTGTGAGCATTAAACAAGATAGTGGATGTGAGGGACTTCCCTGGCAGTTCAGTGCTTATGACACTGTGATTCCACTGCAGGAGACACAGGTTCAGTTCCTGATCTGGGAACTAAGACACTGCATGCCAGCCAGGGCAGCCAAAAAAAAAAAAAAAAAAAAATTGATAGTGGATGTGAGTCATTTAGCACAGTGTGTGGCTTAATAATTTGATTTTTTTTTAATATGGAACGCTTCATGAATTTGTGTGTCATCCTTGCGCAGGGGCCATGCTAATCTTCTCTGTATTGTTCCAGTTTTAGTATATGTGCTGCCGAAGCAAGCACATAATTTGATGTTTTAAAAAGCTCCTTGTGGAAAAGTCAGAGTCCTGGCTGGGCACGGCAGTAGTCAAGGCAACTGACAGTTGTTAGGCAAGGTTCAGCACTCAGCAATGGATTAGTGAACAGGTAGGTAATGGGGATCCAAGTAAGGAGAGACCAGCAAGCTACTAAAGCTCAAGGAATAAACTGAGGATTCATCACATTGCATAAGTTAAGCAGTGAGTTTTAAGTGAAGCATGTGCGTGCTAAGTTGCTTCAGTCATGTCCAACTCTTTGTGACCTTATGGACCATAGCCCACCAGACTCCTCTGTCCATGGGATTCTCCAGGCAAGAATACTGGAGTGGGTTGCCATGCCCTCCTCCAGGAGATCTTCCCAACCCAGGGATTGAATCCACGTCTCTTATGTCTCCTGCATTGACAGGCACGTTCTTTACCACTAGTGCCACTTGGGAAGCCCAAAGTGATGTAGGGATCATGGCAAACCATTTGCTAGCCAGGGGGTTGCCTTAGACCCAAAGGTTATACCTTTCCTGAGTTGGACTCCAAGGGCCATTCATTAAGACCCATTAGGGCATCTTGGAGCCTGTCTTTGTACAGAATCCAGGTAGTATGATTTAGACAGTTTCTTTAACAGCACTTAGTAGGTACAAAGAGGGAGTAGAGAAATTGGAACAGGGCAGGGGACTGGCAAAAGGAGATGAGAAGGGGGAAATTTAGGGTAGTAGAAGGCATATTGTTGGAGTGTTTGATATGGAATGAAGCAAAAAAGGGAGAATGTTTTGTAGGCTAGCAAATAACTATAAAAAAGAAAAGGAGATGGAAGGATAAGTTATATATCTGGTTCCTCTCCATCAAACATAATACCTCAAATCCAAGTAAGTAATTGATAGAAATTTAATTCTAAATGAGAACATAGTAACTCTCTAAAATAAGAAGTGAATTTATTTACAGAAAATGGACTAAAACTATTAAAATCAATAAGAGGAGAAACCAGAGCAAGCAGGACTGATGCAAGACACTTCCCCAGGAATTTTTAAAATACTTTCTCTTTTAGAAAAAAAAGATTTTCTGTGTTTTAAATCAGTGGTAAATTTTCAAATTCATTTGTTACACTATGAAAGCAATATCAATCCTATTAAAATAGGGATTCCCTGGTAGCTCAGCTGGTAAAGAGTCTGCCTGCAATGCAGGAGACCCCGGTTCTATTCCTAGGGTGGGAAGATCCCCTGGAGAAGGGAAAGGCTACCCACTCCAGTATTTTGGCCTGGAGAATTCCATGGACTNATTAAAATAGGGATTCCCTGGTAGCTCAGCTGGTAAAGAGTCTGCCTGCAATGCAGGAGACCCCGGTTCTATTCCTAGGGTGGGAAGATCCCCTGGAGAAGGGAAAGGCTACCCACTCCAGTATTTTGGCCTGGAGAATTCCATGGACTGTATAGTCCATGGGGTTGCAAGAGCTGGACACGACTCAGTGATTTTCACTTTCACTTTTTTGGTAACATGCACTGGTAATACTTTAGCAGTCCCAGTTGCTTAACAGATGTAGAAGTTTGATGAAATCCAGATGGTTAAATTATACTCACTTGTCTAAAGAGGAGAGAGGAAACTGGCGGGCTACAGTCCATGGGGTTGCAAAGAGTTAGACATGACTGAGCGACTAAGTACAGCGCAGCACAGTCCAAAGAGGAGCATAACTAGAGAAATTAAAAGAAATCCTCAGGACTTCCCTGGTGATCCAGTGGTTAAGAATCCACCTACCAATGCAGGGGACATGGGTTCGATCCCTGGTCTGGGAAGATCCTGCAAGCAATAGAGCAACTAAGCCTACGTGTCACAAGCACTGAGCCTGTGCACCTAGAGCCTGTGCTCCACAACAAGACAAGCCACCGCGATGAGACGCCTGCGCACCACAACTAGAGAAAGACTTCGCAGAGGAACACAGACCCAGTGCACCCAAAAATAAATAAATAAAAGAAATCCTTGACATTTAGGCAGTGGCTAACCAAAAAGAAATAGAAACAACGTGTCAGTTTCTTATGGATTCTGGAACAAGTTACCTGAAACTGAGTGTTTTTGTTTTTTTTACAGCAGTCAGTGAAAGCACTTTATTATTTTTTTCCCATGAACAAATTAGTTCCATCTCTAATATCCAGGCTTCTTGGTGGGGGTCGGGGGGGAGGAGGGGG
>SJYA01005647.1:2711789-2750344 GCA_006410615.1 Neotragus moschatus | reverse complement strand
TTTTATTGGATGGTAGAGCTGCTAACATCTATGTGTGCATGCTAAGTCACTTCAGTCGTATCTGACTCTATGTGGCCCCATGGACTGTAGCCCAACAGG
The DNA here is from genome assembly GCA_006410615.1 of Neotragus moschatus. NCBI lineage: Eukaryota > Metazoa > Chordata > Mammalia > Artiodactyla > Bovidae > Neotragus > Neotragus moschatus. The sequence goes on along the minus strand of SJYA01005647.1, from coordinate 2,750,245 downwards.
CTCCTCTCTCCATGGGACCCTCCAGGCAAGAACACTGGAGTATGTCGCCATGCCCTCCCCCAGGGGATCCTCCTGACCCAGGGGTCGAACCTGTGTCTCTTATATCACCTGCATTGCAGGCAGGCTCTCCACCACTAGCACCACCTGGGAAGCTAACATTTACAGGCCCACTTATATATTTTTTGCTCCATATGCATGAAATCCATGGGATCCATGGGATCCTGCATATGTGGATCTGCCATAGGTTGGATTCGCAGATGCGGAGCTCATGGATGAAGAGGGCCAACTGTACACATTTTCTACTCCATTCCTTCCCATGTCAACTAAAAGTCCCCTTCATAAAGTTAAGCGCTATGTTTGCATAGTGTTAGGCACTCAGTTGTGTCCGACTCTTTGTGACCCCAAGGACTGTAGCCTACCAGGCTCCTCTGTCCATGGGATTTTCCAAGCAAGAATACTGGAGTGGGTTGCCATTTCCTTTTTTACTGAGTGGTTTTAAATAACAGACATTTATTCTCCAACAGTTCTGGAAGCTGGAAATCTGAAATCAAGGTGCCAGCGAGCTACACTCCCTACAAAGGCTCTGGCGAAGTACTCTTCCTGGTTTCTTAACTCCCGATGGTTGTTAGCATTCCTTGGCTTGTGGTGCATCTTTCCAGTCTCTGTCTTCACATGGCATACTCCTCTCTGTGTCTGTGCCCAAAGCATCTCTTCCCATAAAGATACTAGTCATACTGGATTTACAGTCTATCCTAATTACAGTCTATCCTAACTCAGTATGACCTCATCTAAACTTGATTACCTCTGCAAAGACTCTATTTCCAAATGACATCATATTCACAGGTTTCAGATGGACATGAATTTTGAGGGGACACTATTCAATCCAGCACACAAGTGAAACGTACTCTCTTGAGAGCTGGTACCACCAGGACAGTAAGTGTACTCTAGGTTTCTGAAAATACCACTGGGGATGGCAGAGGAGTGACTGGTAGAGAAGCCAAAGAGGAAAGGCAAAGAGTTCATGAGAACTGTGAAAGGGAAGGTCCTCACTACTTGTTTGTTATCCAGACTTCTTAGTACCCAGGCAGAATGAATATTGGGGAGGACAGCCTGATCTGCAAGTTAAAGCTGTTGATGTGACTGATATAGGAAGACTGAAGTATTGTGTGCAAAAACCATAGATGCTTCAAAATGAACCTGCTCTGAGGAGGAGGAGTTTATGCTGTTCCAGCAGAAATGGGCACATTGGTCATACCGCTGATGGGATGTGTAGCATCCACCCAGACAGGGACCTATATCCTGCCACCACTCATCATACAGGAAGTCCCCTCCATACGAACCTTCAAGTTTTGAACTTTGAAAGATGTAAACATGTGTTCCACCAACATCAGGCGTGAGTGAAATTGCAGTTTGCCCTCCCTCTCCTATTGCAGATGGTCCTTCAGCTCTGCCATCTCCCGCCTCCTCTCCCTCCTCCAGGCAGTGACTCTTCTTGCCTCTTCACTCCATGCCAGCCCCTGTATGACAGTTGCGCTGCACTATTGTACTTTTCAAGGTCCTATAAGATTAAAACTGTTTTGTTTATTTTTTGTTTGCTTTTTATGTCCTATTTGTGTGAAATGTATTAGAAACCTATTATAGTACAATGCTATTGTGTTAGTTGGTTATCTAGGCTAACTTTGTTAGTTGGGTTAATATAATTGTGTTAGTTGGGTACCTAGGCTAACTTTGTTGGACTTATGAACAAACGGGACTTATGAATGCCCTGTTGGAATGTATATAGGAGACTTCCTATATTATAATACGTCCCCTTCTGGGGCTGAACCTATAGCTAAAAAACCACAAGGCCTTCCTCCACCCAAACTCAGACCAAGGCTAACACACATAATAGTGCTTAACCCTTTGGGACCAACTTTGCCCTATATCTGCTAGTCAATACATTGCCAGAGAGTCCATGCAAGTGTTCCCAGCACTACTCCACAAGCCGAAGTGAAAGCTTGTGCACTGGCCACAGAACATACATAGATCACCTTTCACATGTGGGAACAGCCGTATCTCATGAAACCCATTCAGTCTTCAATACATCTTGACATTGTCCTGCTCAGATCACTGCTCACTGCTCAGACCCACACACTGCTCAGCAAACCAGGAGCCAGCTTTTACTTGAGAACCAGACCCCCATGCAATGGTCTTCTGCCAGGCCAGAACCCATTCTCATACCAAAGCAAAACACACTGAGGGCCAGATTTGAATCCAAACAAGAACAAGAGTCAGACAGACAATACAACCTCAGAGGGTTTATAGGGCTAAGTCCACACACCCCCATTTGGCATGCCAGAAACTATCAGAATATGAGTCACACCCAAGTCATTGCTCAGGACACTCTGAGAAGGGCCACCCCAATCAGACCTCAACATAGATCCTTGCACAGAGCTTGGTAACTGATGAGAGAGTCCCCAGCCACGCCTCATGCCTCTACTTGCTCAGCAGAACAAACTGTGATGCTGGTTCCAGTATTGGCTGGAACAACTGCCTGAAGGGCTGCACCCTCTGTAGACTCCTACCGAAAAAGACACAGGATATCTTTGCTTAGACCAGGCTCTGTGCATATGCCACCCTTCAGAACAGGCACAGCATTCTCAGCTGCTCAGGGTGACAAATGAGACATGGTTCCGCCTAGGACCTCATCTCACCTCCTGCAGCCCCTTCCCTAGCCAGAACCCTCTCTTCTCTCTCCATGCCTCATCTACTCCTTTCCCACTGGGTCCTTTCCCAACGCCCACCCCACCCGCATAACCTGTGACGCCTCTTCCATCCCTAACACAAGAGCCAGCCCTTTCTATTCCTCTCTCTATTCCAATCAGAGCCAAGTTTTACCAGAGCAGTCTGTAGCCCTACCACTAACTCTTCACTTTCCATTCACTCCTCTACCTGCCCCTCTCCCTCAAAAGCTGGCCTCTGACCTCAGGCCTCTCCTGAGATCACCAGCTGCCACATCCTAAAGGTGCTTTCCTGACTCTTATCCGTGGTACCTGGTTGGCGGATGGGACACTGGGTCCCAGCTTCCTCCATGGAACTCCCTCTTCCCCCAGGTCCCTGGATTCAGCTCCTGCCTCTCCCCACTTCTCTGCACAACCCTGGGCCCTCCCATGCCCCCATGGACAATGATCTCTGGGTCCCTGAGGACCTCCCCCTTCTTGGCACAGCCCCCAGGTGTCCCTCCCCAGGAAGCCTTGACAGGCCCCGCTCCCACTCTAGCCCTGTGTGGCCAGCACTCAGCATTCGGGGTGGACATCTCTCCCCTCCAGATCCTAGGTCCTCGAGGGCAGGAGCCCCCTGTTTCCCACCGCTGGGTCCTCACAGCAGGGCTTGGTGTCTGCCTCTGAGCCAGGGCTTGATGCACCCGGCTACTCTTGAAGCTGGAGGGATCCCTGAGACCCCAGGAGAGCAGGAGAGGAGGCGCCTGGCCCTGCACGTGGCTGCGGGGGAAGCTGCTGTGGGGGGATGGGGAGGTCGTCCCATGAGGCCTGCTCTGGGTGAGTGGCCACCTCTAATGACCCCGGTAAGGGCTCCGTAAATGGGTGTTGAATCAGCCGAGAGGCGTCCGTGCAGACTCTACGGTCAGGAGAGGCGTGAAGGGCCCTTGAATCCCGCTGTTAGTGAGGATAATTTGGCAGAAGAGTGAGGCTCTGGGCGGCGGGAGGGAGAGGCGCCCGGCTGCAAGAGGCTGAGCAGGACTGCCCCAGGGTCTTGGTCAAGCGCAGGGCTCCCCACCCCGGGCCGTCTGGGCCCTGGGGGGGGGTTGGGCGGCTCCCTGCGGGCACAGTCCAGGTCCTCTCCACACGAGGGGGGGCCACATTCCCTCACGGGTGTGAGGGGCGCTCTCCCGCGTTTCCGCAGAAACCCTGGACAGAGCCCTGGGCGGGACAGATGGCCATCGGAGGCGCGGGAAGGCACGTGGGTCTTGAACAGGGCGCTCTTCCCCCTCTGCTGTTTAGAGTGGAGGACACTAAGGGGGCCTTGGTTAGAGTCGCAGCCCCCCCAGGATGTGCCAGGGGGGCTGAGGGTCTGCACGGGGCTTGGGGGTGGGCTGAGGGCTGCCTGGAGGTGACATGGATTGGACCTTCTTCTGGAGGGATTGTCCTGGAGGAGCTGGGTCTCAGCTCTGGTTTTGGGTCCCTGTGCTTGGCAGCTATGCTGTGAGGGTTCATGCTGTACTAACCATCTGTAAGGGTAGAGCCTTAGGTACAAGCTGCAGATAATGAGAAACTCAATAAGCCTGAAATTAACCCTGAGCTGTTTTGCCAAATTTCTTAACTGGTACTAGTCCCTGGTCAGAGTATAATATGTACTGATTACTAGTGTGGCTTTGTGACCATGGGTTCCAGGAATTTCAGGGCAGTTTGCACTACAATGTCAGCATGATTTTACTCCTTTTACACTGAGAATAAATTCACATAACATAAAATTTGCCAGTGTACAAGTAAATAGTTTCTGGTATAATCACAACATTATGTAACCATCACCAGTATCTAACTCCAGAACATTTTCATCACTCTAGAAAGAAACCCCATGTCTCCCAATTTCCCCCTCCCTCCAGCCCCTAGCAACCACTGAGCTACCTACTCTCTGTCTCTGTGGATTTTCCTATTTCCTACATTTCATATATATGTAGCATCACACTATGTAGCCTTGTGGCTGGCTTCTTTTACTTAGGAAAACACTTTCAAAATNCTGAGGGTCTGCACGGGGCTTGGGGGTGGGCTGAGGGCTGCCTGGAGGTGACATGGATTGGACCTTCTTCTGGAGGGATTGTCCTGGAGGAGCTGGGTCTCAGCTCTGGTTTTGGGTCCCTGTGCTTGGCAGCTATGCTGTGAGGGTTCATGCTGTACTAACCATCTGTAAGGGTAGAGCCTTAGGTACAAGCTGCAGATAATGAGAAACTCAATAAGCCTGAAATTAACCCTGAGCTGTTTTGCCAAATTTCTTAACTGGTACTAGTCCCTGGTCAGAGTATAATATGTACTGATTACTAGTGTGGCTTTGTGACCATGGGTTCCAGGAATTTCAGGGCAGTTTGCACTACAATGTCAGCATGATTTTACTCCTTTTACACTGAGAATAAATTCACATAACATAAAATTTGCCAGTGTACAAGTAAATAGTTTCTGGTATAATCACAACATTATGTAACCATCACCAGTATCTAACTCCAGAACATTTTCATCACTCTAGAAAGAAACCCCATGTCTCCCAATTTCCCCCTCCCTCCAGCCCCTAGCAACCACTGAGCTACCTACTCTCTGTCTCTGTGGATTTTCCTATTTCCTACATTTCATATATATGTAGCATCACACTATGTAGCCTTGTGGCTGGCTTCTTTTACTTAGGAAAACACTTTCAAAATGCCTTCATGTTTGCAGTATGTGTCAGTACTTCATTCTTTTTATGACTGAGTAACATTCCATTTACGGATATACCACATTTCGGTTATCCATTCACCAATTGATGGACATTTGTTCTCTCCTTTTCGTTGTTATGAATAACGCTGCTATGAACATTCATGTATAGGCACACCTCATAGATAGTATGGGTTTGGTTCCAGATCCCTGCAATAAAGCTAATATCCCAATAAAGGGAATCACATGAGGTTTCCCAGGGCATATGAAAGTCATATTGACACTATACTATAGGCTCTCAAGTGTGTAATAGTATTATGTAAAAAAAAAAAAAGTGCATACCTTTAATAAAAAATATTTTATTGCTAAAAAATGCCAACCATCATCTGAGCCTTCAGCGAGTTATAATCTTTTCACAATGGTAATGTCAAAGGTCACTGATCACAGATTACCATAACGACTTTAATAATAATGAAAAAGTCTGAACTATTTTGAGAATTACCAAAGTGTGACTGAGAGACATGAAGTGAGTAAGTGCTGTTGGAAAAATAGTGCCAGTAGAATTGCTGGACGCAGGGTAGCCACAAACCTTCAATTTGTAAAAAAAACATAGTATCTACAAAGAGTAATAAAGTGAATTACAATGAAGTGAGGTGTGTCTGCACAAGTTTTTATGTGAATTTATGTTTTCCATTTTCTTGGATATATACCTAGGAGTGGAATTACTGGGTCATATGGCAACTCTGTATTTAACTTTTTAAAGGATTTGCCAAACTGTTTTCCAAAGTGACTACACTATTTTACATTCTCACCACTATGTCTGAGGTTTCCCATTTCTCCAGATCCTTTCCATTAATTTTTCCCATTGTTTCTTGTTTGTCTTAAAATTATATCCATCTTAGTGGCTGTGAAGTAGTACCTCCTGAGTCTGGTTGTCATTTCCCTAGTGAATACTGATGTTGAATATTTTTTCTTCGCTTATTGGTCGTTTGTAGGTCTTCTTTAGATAATTTTTTTTCAGACCCTTTGACCATTTTAAAATTGAGTTATTGGGGGACTTCCCTGGTGGTCTAGCAGTTAAGACTCTGTGCTTCCAATACAGAGGGCACAGGTTAAATTCCTGGCCAGGGAACTGGGATCCCACATGCCATGTGGCCAAAAATAAACAAAAAAACTCAGAAAGAAATAAAACTGAGTTATTTGTCTTCTTATTGTTGCATTGTAAGAGTTCTTTGTATAGTCTGGATACTCAAGCACTTATTTTTCACAGTATTGAGATTAATGATTTGCACCTGGTCTTGACACCACACTCCTTCTTCTGGCCCAGGGCTCTGGGGTTGAACTTCTGTGGTCCTGGACCTGAGAGAGGAAGTGTCCTGCCATGGCCCTTACAAAAGATACTTGGAGCTTGCTGCTGGCCTGGCCACTCTCCTTTCAAACAGCCTTTGCCTGTGATGTGTTGCCCCACTTTCTAGCTCTGTTGCACCCTTCTCCTGTAATAAACCATACAATTGTAAGAATTGTCATGGTGGGTCCTCTGGGTCTTTTTCAGCAGCCCAACTCAGTTTAACTACTGGGACTGTCAAGAAGGGGAGTTGTGGCTGTTTGTTGCCTGGAGATTTTTGAAAGTAGTTGGACTGTAGAGCTAAGCCACACCAGCATGGTAGGAAAGAACTGAAATGTGCCACCTAGACAGGAGACATCTAGACATGAGAGAGGCCCAAAGGCTGTCTGATTTCAAAGCCCATGCTTTTCATCACTTGTCTGTACTCCTTTCTGTCTCTTTGTTAGGGATTTCTGTCACAAAGGGAGTCTTCCTGTTTCATAACCTTGTCTCTCTTCTCAGAACTGATACTCAGAATATTTTTTCCTTCTTCCCTTTGTCCTCACCTCCCTGTCCTGTTCCCTGCTGCTGCTGCTAAGTCGCTTCAGTCGTGTCCGACTCTGTGCGACCCCATAGATGGCAGCCCACCAGGCTCCCCCGCCCCTGGGATTCTCCAGGCAAGAACACTGGAGTGGGTTGCCATTGCCTTCTCCAATGCATGAAAGTGAAAAGTGAAAGGGAAGTGGCTCAGTATTCCTTGCCCCTCCCCTTCTTCCTTCTTTCTCTTCCTCATTTCTTTCTTTTTTCCGCTTATGTTCCTCCCTTCCTCCTTTACTCCTTGTTTTTTTCCCTTCCTTCCCTTCTCCCTCTTCTTTCCCTTCCTTCTCTCCCTCCCCCTCCCTCTTCTTTCATCCTTCCTCTCCCTCTCTCCTTCCCTTTCTCCTTCCTTCTGTCTGTCCCTCTCGCCCTCCTCATCTACCATTGGGTTTCTCCCATTGTCTGTTCTGTCATCTTGCAGTCCTGGGTCAAAACCTTGCTTAACCTTCTACTTCACAATATCTTGGAAAAACTGGACCCAGAGTTTCATCTTAACCTCCTGCCAGAAGCATAGCTGGAAGAGCATGGAGAACGCTCCCTAGCCCACCTCACAAGTACTTGACAGACAGGGTGGGATAGCACACCGAGAGCCTTGCCCATGAGAGGAAAATGATGGATATTCTCCATGGATCTCCTTACAGCCCACCCCCCAAATCCATGCTCCACTGTTTCCTACCGTGCCCTGTGCCCCAGGAGGCTACCCCTTCCATAGTCTGTAGTACATGAGCTCCCTTGCCCTCTGGCTTCTGGTTAGGTTTGGCCAGTGGCAAGCACTGATGTGAGATTAGAGGGTGAGAAGAAAGAGAATTAAGGTATTTATTCTCTCTGTCCCCTTCTTGCCCAGCCCTGGTTGTAGAAAGGGACGTTCCTCAATGGCCACAACTGCTCCCAGGCAGCCTTCTTGTTCTACTTCATCTCTCCCCAGGCTCTAGTTGCACCTGCCTCTCTTTGCCTCTTCTGCTTGAGGGGTGACAATGACTTCCTTCTGATGCTTCTCCAGCACACTTTAGCATGCTTTATTGCTTCCCTTACTCTTGCCCACGTCTTCAGTCAAGTCACCTCAGATAAATCCTTTGAGTGTGTCATCTATTTTGTTGTTGCTGTTTAGTTTTGGGGGCTTTTCATTTTGTTTGGGGTTTTTAGTTGTTTTTCAGGGGAATGTGTTTTGTTTTGTTTCTCAAGGGGTTTGTTTTGGCTTTTTGTTTTGTTTGGGGGAGGCTTTGTTGTTTGTTTTCTTTTTAGGCTGTGCCCTGTGGCATGCAGGATCTTACTTCCCCAACCAAGGATCGAACCCACACCCTCTGCAGTGGAAGCACAGAGTCTTAACCACTGGACTGCCAGGGGAAGTCCCTGTCTGCTTTTTTTTTTTTTTTTATTCCAGGACAAGAAATTCCTTGCCTAGCAATGAATTCAATCTGCCCTAGAATGGGGGCCAGGACAGTGCCATTTGCATTGAGCCTGGGGCTTTCCTCCCCATTAAGTGACAGTACATCAGAGCCATGGACTTGGGTCCTATAAAAATAGACTAATACAGATCTGAAGTAAGGGTGCAAAAGACATTTATTCTGTCTTACAAGGCTCTTGGGATTTTTGTGGAAAAGGGAGGTAAGAAGGCCAGGCTTCACTAGGACTACCAGGCCCTAAACAAGGAGGATGGTACAGAATCACTTCTACTCCTGCTTACCCCTGGCACACTGGCTGGTCTACAGGGTCAGAGGTGCTCTGAAACACATACTTCATGGCAATAAGCAATCGTATCTGAAACAGAGAGAGTGATCAAGCAAGATGTCACTTTAGTCCTTTGTAGGGCGGTGAGAATTACTGGGTGTTTCTTTTGCTTGCATTGTTCCCAAGTCAACTATTTGGCATCCTTCATGATCTCCTGGAATGTCAGTAATCATCTAAGAAAATGATTATTGTGGGCCTCCTGGTCTATGTTAATTGTTCCCATGGCCAGAATTCAACCATGTCTGGGCATGTCTTCTCATAACCTGGAGGGGCAGGCAACACAAAGATTTTTTTTTGCATCAGTATCAAATTGCTGAGGGCACCTGTGTAAAGGAGGTTTACATGGGCACCTGGGGAGACATGAAAATAAAGAAGATGGTACCCAGAAGATGCTGGGATGTTGATTCCCTTGCCCAGCCTCAGAGACACATGTCTGAGCCCTATATGGAGAAAGGCTAATGGCATAAGCTGGCGGATCTGGTTCCCAGCAGAGGTGTAACAACGTGGGAGGGGAGCACTACCCTGACACTTCGATCATTTGCAGCTTCAGTGATATAAGGAGCCTATACTCGACACAGATGTTCTGTGTGATGAAAATTATGAAAAACTTGGAAGGCAAAAGGATGCCCTTTCCATGTCACAGTGTAACAGGCTGCCCAAAGATTATTTGTCAGAGGAATATGTTTTGTTTAACTTACTATTTACTATTGATTACAGCCAAGTTTCTCTGAAGTCTCTGTTAACTTGCAGACTGTTTGTAGAAATGCAAATGCTTCTGTCAAATAGAAATGACGGCCTCCAAGCTAACAGTTGTTATTTCCCTATAGGACATTAAACAGTATTGTATTGAAATCAAACTTCATAGTTTTCCTTTAGAATTATTTCTTTGAGTGCCTATATGCACTTTCTTTCAAATTCTCCTTTGTTTATTTATTTGTTGTACTGGGTCATCATTACTGTACAGTGACTTCTCTTGACACAAAGCATGGGCTTTAGGGTCAAAGGTGCTTCAGTAGCTGTGGCGTATGGGCTTGGTTGCCCCAGCATGTAGGATCTTCACAGACCAGGGGTTGAATCCATTTCCTCTGCATTGGCAAGTGAATTCTTAGCCACTGGACTACCAGAGACATCAAAATTCTCCTTTGAACCAACTTAACATACTGCTGTCTCCTCATTAATGAGTTAAATATTTATAGAGGCTTATTCTATATTTTGTACGTCACATATTTTTAAACATTTCTATTAGAGTTTAGCTGCTTTACAATGTTGCATTCGTTTCTGTTGTACAGCAATATGAATCAGTGATATGTGTACATATATTCCCTCTTTTTTTTTTAGATTTCCTTCCCATTTAGGTCACCACAGAGCACTAAGTAGAGTTCTCTGTGCTATACAGTATGTTCTCCTTGTCACATTTTCAGTTTTCTAAAAATTATACTTTGACAGTGGACACGTAGCTATGGCAAAGGTGAAACACTCTTTAGGTGTTTAATTGAACAGTGGATATAAATGAGAGGGCTGAGGCAAGTGAGGAGGATGCTGGGTGCCATAAGGTAACAACAGCTGAAAGATAGGTTCATGAGGATGTTAAAAATATCCCCTGGGGACTCCCAGACATGACTTGGTGAAACAAACACTTTACCTAAAGTTCCTGATTTCATCTTGATTGTGAAGGCAGAAGGAACTCAGAAAAGGGAAGTTGTCCAAGTTTCACTGAGACATTATTTCAAAACCTTTTCATGGAAACTTCTAATTGGATATCCTTTGGCCAACTCGAACTCATGTCTAAAACTGTACTTCCTTTTCCACTCAAACTTATTTCTACCATTTTCCCCACTTCTTGAATGGCAACTCTTCTCACCCAGTCCTTCAAGCCTGAAACTGAAAAGTCATCCTGGACTTCTTTAGACTCTGCATATAATCAATATGGTCAACGTAAATAAAAAGGTAAACTGAGACAGCCTCAATTTACCAGAAATTTAGTTTATTTGGGAATAGCAGAGAAATTGCAATTCAAGAAATGCAAGCTGTATCAAGCTACAGGTGAGTCCCTTGAGGGTTCAGGGTGGGCTCCATTTATGGGCAAGGAGTGCAAAGAGGAGGACGTCCAGCCAGAGTGCAAGCAGCAAGTTCACTGGCTTGAGGATAGGGAGAGATGTTCGTTGGTCAGGAGATAAGTCTCTGTCCTCTGGAAGTCAGGCATTTATGGGAAATCAGTCTCTCAGTTACGTTCCATTCTTCTGAGGACACATGCCTGAGATTCTCTATTTCCAATCCTCCAGTTCCATTTCAGGTTGAAACTCTCTCACAGTACCCAAGTCTTAACTAATTGTATCTCATAAACATTTTCCTCTTCCTGCTACTGTTTTGTTAATTCAGTTCTTTATCACCTCTCGCTTGATTAGCCTCCTCACCTGACTTAGGTTTCACCTTTATTATCACTCATCCTACCAGTCTAGTTTATACAATGTTGCCAGTTTCATCTCATTAAAAAATATTATAATCATGTTACTCCTCTGATTAAAACCCTTCAAGGAGGGGGGTACCCTTCAAGGGAAGCCAGTGTAGAAGTGGAGTTGATGGAATTTGATAACCAAGTGAGTCAAGCAATCCAGGATGTGAAAAGACTCTTCAACGTTTTTACTGCCTGTAGGGCAAAGTCCAGTCCAGGCTCCTAACACTAAGGCGATTTACACCTGCTCTCAACTTACTTTATCAGTCTCATCTTCAGGCCCTCCCTAACAAATACCTTATACTATGATTATATTGCACTTCTCACCATGCTCTTCATGCTTCCTAGTCTTTGTGGCCACTGTTTCCTTTGTCCCAAATGACCTCATCTCTCTTCTCTGCTAAATACATTCCCATTCACCTGTCAAACTCCTCCAGGTGGAACTCACTGGTGTCTCAAGTTTGGCACCATAGAGGCCTTAATCCTGACACTGGTAGCCCTTGACCAGCTTACCAGCCAACTGGTGGTCACAACTCAATGTCCTCCTCCACCATGTAACAACGAAAGGCAATATCTGACCCTAGAGAGGCTCCTGTACTGGGGTGGGGTAAGGGAATACTTAGAGGACATTATTAGGTCAACTGCTAAAATTGGAATATGGGATGATAGATTAAAGTATTGTATTGTGGAAATTCCCTTATGGTCCAGTGGTTAGGATTCTGCCTTCCATTGCAGGGGGCAAGGGTCCAATCCCTGGTCAGAGAGCTAAGATCTCACAAGTTGTGTGGAGTGGCCAAAAATAATAAAGTGTTGTATTAATGTAAATTTCTGAAGTTGATAATTGGATTGTGGTTAAAGTAAGAGAATATTACCATACTCTTCAGAAATATGCACTGAAGTATTTAGGGGTAAAGGGCAATGATATATAATTGTCCCCAACAGTTTAGGAGAAAAGATAGAGAGATAGGTAGATCATACAAATGATAAAGCACATGGGGTAAAAAGTTAACAAGTGAACCTGGGGTAAAGATGCTCGAGGAGGTCATCAGAAAGAAATGACTGCCAGTTGACCCTGGGGTTGGATGAGCAATGGGAGGCTTCTTATCCCCTCCCCTGCTTGCATGGAATATACAGTCTGCCCACACTGCTCCCATGCTGCTGCTGCTGCTGCTGCTGCTGCTAAGTCACTTCAGTCGTGTCCGACTCTGTGCGACCCCATAGACGGCAGCCCACCAGGCTCCCCTGTCCCCGGGATTCTCCAGGCAAGAACACTGGAGTGGGTTGCTATTTCCTTCTCCAGTGCATGAAAGTGAAAAGTGAAAGTGAAGTCGCTCACTCGTCTCTGACTCTTAGTGACCCCATGGACTGCAGCCCACCAGGCTCCTCCATCCATGGGATTTTCCAGGCAGGAGTACTGGAGTGGGGTGCCATTGCCTTCTCCGACTGCTCCTATAGCCAGAGGTGATTCAAGTCCAGAGCTCTGAGAGAGTGAGGTATTGAGACCACCTGGACTGAATAAGTGACTGAGCTCAGTTTGGGCCTCTATGTAAACTTTTAAGATTCTGGCAGGTGGGTGTGGAGATGGGTTTGTTTGGGGACCATCCAAGATGAGCCTCCTATATAAGTTTCCTAACTTATAAAACTTCCTCCTACCAGTCTGGGGTGGTCTGCCTCTTTGGTCTCTCCTTGCCTCTGAGGATAAGGTGCCAATCTCGGATTTCACCTGGGGAGCTCCAGAGGTTTTGAACCGACAAAAGGGTTTATAACTGTCCTTTAAACTATTCATTTTTTTAAAAAGTGTATTGGCATCTAGTTGCTTTACAGGACTTCACCAGTAACGAATCCACCAGCAGTGCAGGAGATGTGGGTCCGATCCCTGGGTTGGGAAGTTCCCTTGGCGGAGGAAATGACAACCCACTCCAGTATTCTTGCTTGGAGAATCCCCATGGACAGAGGAGCCTGGTGGGCTACAGTCCATGGGGTCTCAAAGAATTAGACATGGCAGAAGGAACTGAGCATGCACGTGTGCACAATTGCATAACAATGTTGTGTAGTTTCTGCTGTACAGCAAAGTGAACCAGTTATACATATATCCCTTCATTTCTAGATTTCCTCCCCATTTAAGTGACCACAGAGCATTGAGTAGAGTTACCTCTGAGTGTATGCATGCTAAGTCACTTCAGTTGTGTCTGACTCTTTGTGACCCCATGGACTGTAGCATGCCAGGCTCCTTTGTCTATGGGATTCTCCAGGCAAGGATACTGGAGTGGGTTGCCATGTCCTCTTCCAGGAGATCTTCCCAACCTGGGATTGAACTTGCATCTCTTACATCTCTAGCACCACCTGGGAAACCTAGAGCTCCCTGTGCTATAACAGAAAGTTCTCATTAGTTATCTATTTTATACATTATATATATATATAAAGTCCATATATATGTGTGTGTGTGTGTGTGTATATATATATGTATATAGTCTTCCCTGGTGGCTCAGCTGGTAGAGTCTGTCTGCAATACAAGAGTGAAAGAAAGAAAGTGAAGTCACTCAGTCATGTCCAACTCTTTGCAACCCCGTGGACTGTAGCCCACCATGCTCCTTGGTCCATGGGATTCTCCAGGCAAGAATACTGGAATGGGTTGCCATTTCCTTCTCCAGGGGATCTTCCCGATCCAGGGATCGAACCTAGGTCTCCCTCATTGCAGGCAGATGCTTTAGCCTCTGAGCCACCAGAGAAGCCCAGGAGACTCGGGTTCAATCCCTGGGTCAGGAAGAGCCCCTGGAGAAGGAAATGGTGACCCACTTCAGTATTCTTGCCTGGAGAATTCCATGGACAGAGGAACCTGGTGGGCTACAGTTNTCTGTCTCTTATACACATCTAGATGTGTATAAGAGACAGACCTAGGTCTCCCTCATTGCAGGCAGATGCTTTAGCCTCTGAGCCACCAGAGAAGCCCAGGAGACTCGGGTTCAATCCCTGGGTCAGGAAGAGCCCCTGGAGAAGGAAATGGTGACCCACTTCAGTATTCTTGCCTGGAGAATTCCATGGACAGAGGAACCTGGTGGGCTACAGTTCATGGGGTCACAAAGAGTTGGACACAACTGAGTGACTATATATATGTCAATCCCCACCTTTCAATTCATCCCATCCCTCCTCTTTATACTATTCTTATTCTAGCACTCTTGCTGTATGTTTGAAATTATCTCCAAATAAAAAGTTTTTAAAATCATACAATAATACCTTTATCAGAGTACTTACATTGTGATTGTGGCTCCACTAGTCTATGAGCAATCACAGATATGGATTGCTGCTGCTGCTGCTGCTAAGTCGCTTCAGTCGTGTCCGACTCTGTGCGACCCCATAGACGGCAGCCCACCAGACTCCCCGTCCCTGGGATTCTCCAGGCAAGAACACTGGAGTGGGTTGCCATTTCCTTCTCCAATGCATGAAAGTGAAAAGTGAAAGTGAAGTCGCTCAGTCGTGTCCCACTCTTAGCGACCCCATGGACTGCAGCCTACCAGGCTCCTCTGTCCATGGGATTTTCCAGGCAAGAGTACTGCAGTGGGGTGCCATTGCCTTCTCCGAGATTTGGACTATGATTCACTATTTCCAGGGAGCATGCCTTCACAGGACAGGACAAATGATAGGTATGCTATGCATGCTTACTGATTGACCATAATCATTAGCAAATGCATTCCCTGCAAAGGGCATACTGATAAGGGTTAATCTCCTGGGTAATGTGTTAGAGGTTCAAGCAAATTAAGAAATGTCTGCTGGTGCTCACAGCAAAACCATTTATCATTAACATTCTTGATGTTATCGCCTCTTGCCTTCAGGGGTTGGTTTGACATTACAAGGATACTTCTGCAAAGGAAATATCATGGATTCCTCAGTTCTGAGTATGTTAAGGCTTTCCTAAAGTAAAGACCAAACTGTGTTGTACAGCCTGTGTTGAAATTTACCATTTCCTGTTATTTCTATAATTGAGCAGACACCCTGAAAAATTTGTGAACACTCCCATACCACCTTCACAAAAAGGTATGATTGTAAGCCCCAAAGAGGTCACATGATTCACAGAGGCAACTATTCAAACAAGTGCCTGCTCCATCACACCTGCCTCTAATTAAGAAAATGACTCATCAGTACTCCATGATGGGTGATTGTTTTTAGTAGTGCTTTTCTTTTTAAGCTCTTTATTTATTTATTTGGCTGCACCTGGTCTTAGTTTTGGCACATGGGATCATCCAGCTTCCTTGCGGCATGTGGGATCTTTAGTTGTGTGTGAGATCTAGTTCCCCAAGCAGGAATCAAACCAGACCCCCTGCATTGTGAGCATGGAGTCTCAGCACTGGACCACCAGGGAAGTCCCTGTTCTTAGTACTGCTTTTGACTATCAAAGAAACATAATACAATCATTCATTAAATTTTAAAAAATGTGTTCAGTATCTACTATTTGAGGGGTATTGTCCTGGTCATTGAGGATACAGTAGTGAACAAAACAGTGTCCTGGTGTCATGGACATTACAGTCCAGTAGGGGAGACAGACAAGCAAGCACATCAGAGATTACTTTTGAAAAATTCAAAATTTCAAGAAAAGTATAATAGATTCCTGGGCGTAAGGCTCAGTGTTCCTGGAAATTATTTCTTTAGGAAATTTGAGTGTATATGTTTTGCGGTTTCACAAAATTATCAGTTAGAGAGTCTATATATTAATATCTCCTTCTTGAATTGAAAATTAGTGCTGTTGACTTGTCATTAATAGAAGTAATGGAATTAATTCTTCAGGAATTTTCTCAGTAATATATGAATGAACTCATGTCAGTTAAAACATCCAACAGGAACAGATGACACACTCAAATGTTTTGAATCATTTGATAAGGCATCTATTTACAAAAGTATAGATAAAGTATTTAGTATATAGTATTTAGATAAAGTATAGAGAATCCACAAGTGATATTCCAAACCCGAGGCTAGTAAGGCTGTTAACAGTCTTAAACCTGAAGCAGCCAAGGGAGAGAGTGATTTCTTGAACTTGGGTATAGGGGAGAGCAAGCACCAGGTGGCAAGGGCTACCAGACAAGAAGAGTGATGACATTCAGGTGACAGAAAGAGCCAGTTTACCTCCAGACACCTCTCAGGGAAAAAAATCATAGAAATAAGTACCCCAGTTTCATTCTTCTGTATCCTTGCCAGTCTTCCCCATTGGCCAAGCCGCACTGGAAACCAGAGGCAACAGACCTCACCAATGCATTGAGTTGGCCAAAAAGTTCATGTGGATTTTTCTATAACATCTTACCATCAATATATATGGGCTGGTACAGAGCAGAGTGAGGCTTCCCAGGTGGCGATAGTGGTAAATAATCTGCCTCCCACTGCAGGAGACATAAGATAGTGTGATCCTTGGGTTGTGAAGATTCCCTGGAGAAGGAAATGGCACCCCACTCCTGTATTCTTGCCTGGAGAATCCCATGGACAGAGGAGCCTGGTGGGCTATGGTCCATAGGATTGCAGAGTCGACACGACTGAAGCGACTGAGCAGGCAGGCACGGAGCAGAGTGGAGAACACATCGAAGGAGCAAATCATGAAAGGAAATGCAGCACAGGTTCCCATTGCTCTTTTCTCATCACAGCCTAGGTCTTTAATATTAATTTTTAATTTATTTATTTGGCGGGCCAGGTCTTAGTTGCAATGTGCAAACTCTTAGTTACAGCGTGTGGGATCCAGTTCCCTGACCAGGGATCGAACTCAGATCCCCTGCATTGGGAGTGTGGAGTCTTAGCCACTGGACCACCAGGGAAGTCCCACCGAGGTCTTGAACTGTTTGCTTCAACCTACACTGTATTTTATTCTCTGACTGGTTTCTGACCTTATCATCTCATAGCCCCCTTTTCTTATGTAAAACTGAAGGTCCTCTTTGGAAGCTGATGCTTATCACTGCTTCTTACTTGTGACTTCTGGCTTCCCATCCTCCCTCATCCCATGGACTAAGATGTTTTCATCTGTTCTGGATAACCTTGCCCGGTTCACTCTGGAACACTGTTTGAGCAAAGGCCCTCAGAGCACGAACCCCTGTTATATTTGCTTCAGCCTTGTGAGTGGTGACAGGATGTGACAGGTGAGATGGGAAACACTTATTTGTGTCAGACAAATAACTCAGTCATCAGTCCAGTTCTGTTTACCTCCATCCCTCTGTCTTGCCTGACAGCCACACCTATGAGTAGATTAGGATCCTGGAGAACAAAGGCCCTGGACTCCAAACAAAGGTTCAAAGGCTACCTCATCAGAGGTGAGAAGAGGAGCAACTGGGGAGACTTTATGAACTTGAGGAACTAGTATTTCTTGCCCATACTGGGTGACGACATTTTTAAAGAGGGCAGGCTCGTAAAGAGTTCTGGCATGCCTGGGAAAGACAAACTCCATTTTCAGTGCCGTAGTTACCTCTGGAGCAGGAAGATAAAGAGATCCAGAAGTACAGAGGGAGCTCCAACTAGGGCTATATTTTATTTCTTAATAACTGAAATTCTGAAGCATGTCTAAGAAAATTCTAGAATTTCATGGTGGGGTGCTAATTATGAAATGCTTTGTACTCTTCTCTATGTGGCAAATGCAGTTGAGGAAAGGAGAATGGGGGGAGGGGACTGCACCCCAGACATGACCAAGGAAAGCAGACATGATGGAAAGACTAGTGTAATTAAATTATCTGTCTGCTAGTCCCCAGTGGTGGTCTGGAAGTATGTTCCTTCAGTCTAGCCACAGGCAGAGGCCTCATGGGTGCTCTGAAATCATGATGACACTAGTAGTTTGGAGACCTGGTGAAGTTTGTACTCCTAGCTTTGCTCTACAAAGGAAGTAGTTCCATGTAGCATTGGGTTGGCCAAAAAGTTCGTTTGAGGTTTTCTGTATGATGTTACAGAAAAACCCAAACAAACTTTTTGGCCAACCCAATAGCTAGAGGCCAGACTGATAAAGCCAGCCTGCCCAGGTTTAGGTCTTGGCTTGGGCTCTTTCTGGCTGTGTCATTTTATCCCTCTGTATCTCAGTTTCCTCATCTGTAAAACGTGATGAGAATGTCAACCCAGGTCAAGAGGTTGTTGAGAAGAGTATGGTCACAGACTGAATTTTATTCTGTTTTTATGCTTTTCTTCTCTCAGACAAGCTGAAGTAATGGGAACAGTCCTCTCCACAGGAATTGGAACACTTTTTCTCTAAAGGGCCAGATAGTAAACATTTGAGGCTTTGTGGGCCATGTGGTCTCTACCCCAATTACTCAGCTCTGGTGTTGTGCTGAGAAAGCAGCCATAGACGATACATAAACAAATGAGTGCGGCTGTGTTCCAATAAAACTTTACTCATAAAGATAGGCATCGGGCTCATGGGCTATGGTTTCCCTGGTAACTCACCTGGTAAAGAATCTGCCTGCAATGCAGGAGACCCCGGGTTGATTCCTGGGTCGGGAAGATCCGCTGGAGAAGCGAGAGGCTACCCACTTCAGTATTCTTGAGCTTCCCTGGTGACTCAGCTGGTAAAGAATCTGCCTGCAATGTGGGAAACCTGAGTTAGATCCCTGGGCTTGGGAAGATCCCCTGGAGAAGAGAAAAGCCACCCACTCCAGTATTCTGGCCTGGAGAATTCCATGCACTGTATAGTCCATGGGATCGCAAAAAGTTGGACATGACTGAGTGACTTTCACTTTCGTGGGCTATAGTGTGTCAACTCTTTCTGTAGCATGTTTTATTTATTTTTAATATTTGTTTACATTGTGGTTTATTATAGAATATCGAATATAGTGCCTTGTGCTATATAGTAGGTCCTTGATGTTTATCCATTCTATATATAATAGTTTGTATTAGTAGATATTTGTAGATAGTTTGTATCTGCTAATCCCAAACTTCTAATCCACTCCTTTTGTCACCCCTCCTACCCCTTGGCAACCATTAGTTTGTTCTCTATATCTGTGAGTCTGTTTCTTTTTTGTTATGTTCACTAGTTTGTTGTATTTTTTAGACTCCACATATGAGTGATAGCATACAGTATTTGTCTGACTTACTTCACTTAGCATAAGGCCCTCCGAGTATATCCATGTTGCTGCAAATGGCAAAAATCCACTCTTTTTTATGGTTGAGTAACAACCAGTCCATTCTGAAGGAGATCAGTCCTGGGTGTTCTTTGGAAGGAATGATGCTAAAGCTGAAGCTCCAGTACTTTGGCCACCTCATGTGAGGAGTTGACTCATTGGAAAAGACCCTGATGCTGGGAGGAATTGGGGCCAGGAGGAAAAGGGGACGACAGAGGATGAGGTGGCTGGATGGCATCACCGACTCAATGGACATGAGTCTGAGTGAACTCCGGGAGTTGGTGATGGACAGGGAGGCCTGGCGTGCTGCGATTCATGGGGTCGCAAAGAGTCGGACACGACTGAGCAACTGAACTGACTGAACTAAATATATGTATGTGTATGTGTCTGTGTGTGTGTGTATACACACACACAGACACATACATATGCTTTATCCATTCCTCTGTCGATGGATATTTAGGTTGCTTCCATGTCTGTAGCATGTTTGAAATGCTTGGACACTCCACTTATCTCTCAGAATGATGATGGCCTAGGCTATTTGAGNACTAAATATATGTATGTGTATGTGTCTGTGTGTGTGTGTATACACACACACACAGACACATACATATGCTTTATCCATTCCTCTGTCGATGGATATTTAGGTTGCTTCCATGTCTGTAGCATGTTTGAAATGCTTGGACACTCCACTTATCTCTCAGAATGATGATGGCCTAGGCTATTTGAGAAGAGTGACACACATCCCTAGGCCCTGGTTGTACCCTTACAAACCTATACTGTACCTCCCTTCAAAAAAGCAAAAAGTATGTTTCCTTAACACAAGCTGGGACCACATCTCTGCCTTCCTTAGCAGAGTCTGCTTGTGACCTTCCAGTTGAATTACTCCAAGACTCAGGGCTTGGTCCCTACACTTCAGCCACACCATTGCTACTTTAGAAAATTCTCCATTCTTACTGAGGAAATATGGAAAAGCTCTAATTGGGACACTTAAAGCCCGCCCAGAACTCAGGGTGCACAGTCTACAAGAATTTGATCATAAATAATAGCATGTTAGCTATTAGTTAGGTAGAAGCCAGACACACACAGAGAAGGTCACTGTCTAAAAAAGGCCAGTTTAAAACTACCTCTTCCCACTGTGCCAGGGGATAGCCATAGTCCATACCATTTTCTCTAACACAGTCAGGATCAGTTCAGTTGCTCAGTCATGTCCGACTCTTTGCAACCCCATGGACTACAGCATGCCAGTCTTCCCTGTCCATTACCACTTCGTCTAGCACATACCCCAGGAAATATCATCAGCTGAGAAGATATGACACAACATCACTGCCAAGGACAGGACCCACTTACATACCCACAGACAGCACTTCCCAAACCAGTTTGTGTCCAGACCTGGGTTTACAGCCAACCGTCAGCTAGACATACTGTGAGACAACAACCCCTGACACCCAGTCATATTCCCCTGAGGGGGCTGGCCTTGCTAAGACCAGAGCATGGACACCTCCGCACTCAGCACACCCTTGCCCAACTCCCTTCAGAGGGCAAGATGAGGAAGTAACCAAGACAGACTCAAGTCATATCCAGATGCAGAGGCCCCAGCTCAACACCATGCAGAATGGTCTCAGCTTAATCCCAGGACTTCATGTGCACACTTGCTGGACACAAGGTGCCCAAAACAAGGTTCAGACCTGGCTCAGCTCCAGGCCCTTTTGAATAAATAAATATACCAAGCACAGGGACCCAAAACCAGAGCTGAGATCCAGCTCCTCCAGGACAATCCCTCCGGAAGAAGGTCCAATCCATGTCACCTCCAGGCAGCCCTCAGCCCACCCCCAAGCCCCGTGCAGACCCTCAGCCCCCCTGGCACATCCTGGGGGGGCTGCGACTCTAACCAAGGCCCCCTTAGTGTCCTCCACTCTAAACAGCAGAGGGGGAAGAGCGCCCTGTTCAAGACCCACGTGCCTTCCCGCGCCTCCGATGGCCATCTGTCCCGCCCAGGGCTCTGTCCAGGGTTTCTGCGGAAACGCGGGAGAGCGCCCCTCACACCCGTGAGGGAATGTGGCCCCCCCTCGTGTGGAGAGGACCTGGACTGTGCCCGCAGGGAGCCGCCCAACCCCCCAGAGGGCCCAGACGGCCCGGGGTGGGGAGCCCTGCGCTTGACCAAGACCCTGGGGCAGTCCTGCTCAGCCTCTTGCAGCCGGGCGCCTCTCCCTCCCGCCGCCCAGAGCCTCACTCTTCTGCCAAATTATCCTCACTAACAGCGGGATTCAAGGGCCCTTCACGCCTCTCCTGACTGTAGAGTCTGCACGGACGCCTCTCGGCTGATTCAACACCCATTTACGGAGCCCTTACCGGGGTCATTAGAGGTGGCCACTCACCCAGAGCAGGCCTCATGGGACGACCTCCCCATCCCCCCACAGCAGCTTCCCCCGCAGCCACGTGCAGGGCCAGGCGCCTCCTCTCCTGCTCTCCTGGGGTCTCAGGGATCCCTCCAGCTTCAAGAGTAGCCGGGTGCATCAAGCCCTGGCTCAGAGGCAGACACCAAGCCCTGCTGTGAGGACCCAGCGGTGGGAAACAGGGGGCTCCTGCCCTCGAGGACCTAGGATCTGGAGGGGAGAGATGTCCACCCCGAATGCTGAGTGCTGGCCACACAGGGCTAGAGTGGGAGCGGGGCCTGTCAAGGCTTCCTGGGGAGGGACACCTGGGGGCTGTGCCAAGAAGGGGGAGGTCCTCAGGGACCCAGAGATCATTGTCCATGGGGGCATGGGAGGGCCCAGGGTTGTGCAGAGAAGTGGGGAGAGGCAGGAGCTGAATCCAGGGACCTGGGGGAAGAGGGAGTTCCATGGAGGAAGCTGGGACCCAGTGTCCCATCCGCCAACCAGGTACCACGGATAAGAGTCAGGAAAGCACCTTTNATCATTGTCCATGGGGGCATGGGAGGGCCCAGGGTTGTGCAGAGAAGTGGGGAGAGGCAGGAGCTGAATCCAGGGACCTGGGGGAAGAGGGAGTTCCATGGAGGAAGCTGGGACCCAGTGTCCCATCCGCCAACCAGGTACCACGGATAAGAGTCAGGAAAGCACCTTTTGGTGCTAAACAGTGGGCATTACAGAAGCCCTGGTCTGAGAGCAGATTTCTCAGTTGTGTGATCAATGATGATGTGATGAATTGTCCACCTGGGGGTCTCACATTCTGCTCTCTTTTCCTGTGAGTGGTTTTTCTGTGGAATAGCAACTTGGTTTGCATATGCTGGGCAGTGGATGCCCATGGGCTGTTCTCAGCAGTGGCCGCCATGTTGTTTGTCATGTTAGAGCAACAGTGGGTGTTGGGCCTTAGGCCTGGCTTTCCCATGATATGTTTGGTATACATATGTATATGTATATATATGTGAATGACACAGGCCCAGTCTTAGTGAGAGACTGCTGGTGGTGCCTGTGGTGGCCCTAACACACCATATAGACTGTGACTCGCTCCTGTTTGCTGAGTCGTGGGATAAGGACTCGTGGTGTCTCCTTGTGCTCTGAGCCATTTTGTGAGCGTGGGCTCAGGTGTGAGTAGGATGTGTCTCCTGGCTCACAGGCTGATGTGTGTATGTGCATGTGTGCTAAGTCACTTTAGTCGCATCTGACTCTTGGATTGTAGCCCACCAGGCTCCTCTGTCCATGGAATTCATCAGGCAAGAATACTGGTGTGGGCCATCATGGCCTCCTCCAGGGGATCTTCCCAACCCAGGGATCAAACCCGTGTCTCCTGCAGCTCCTGTACTGAAGGTAGATTCTTTACTGCTGAACCACCTGGGAAGCCCTGTGTGTATGTACATGAATTCTATTATAGGCAGAAGCTACATAGGAGTTTGCTCCTATATCTCAGTTAAGTTCATTTGCTCACTTGTGTCCAACTCTTTGCCACCCCATGGACCGCAGCACACCAGGCCTCCGGATCCATCTCCAACTCCCGGAGGTTCCTCAAACTCATGTCCATTGAGTCGGTGATGCCATCCAACCATCTCATCCTCTGTCATCCCCTTCTCCTCCTGCCTTCAACCTTTCCCAGCATCAGGGTCTTTTCAAATGAGTCAGTTTTGCGCATCAGGTGGCCAAAGTATTGGAGTTTCAGCTTCAGCCTCAGTCCTTCCAATGAACATTCAGGACTGATTTCCTTTAGGATGGATTGGTTGGATCTCCTTGTAGTCCAAGGGACTCTTCAACACCACAGTTCAAAAGCATCAATTCTTCGGTGCTCAGCTTTCTTTATAGTCCAACTCACACATCCATACATGACTATTGGAAAAACCATATCTTTAACTAGATGGACCTTTGTTGGCAAAGTAATGTCTCTGCTTTTTAATAGGCTACTGTATCTATTTGTAGCTATAAACCCTCATTTAAGAGATCCCCTCTTAATGTGTTCTGCTCCAAGGCTTTCTGTGAAGCAGTAGAGAGTCATCTGTAACTTTAGATGCTTTTAAGGAAAAAAAAAAAAAAAAAAAGCAGCTTTAAACCAGGTAGAAGCCCATAATGTTTTTTCCTATGCTCAGCACTGGGATAAAAATCACCCCTCCCAGACTGTATTGCCAAGAGAAATTGGGCATGCAAGATAGTCATTGATAACCAGTGGAAGCCAGAATGGCTGGTTTTGCAGGGGTCACAGGATTGGGGGAGTGAAGACTTCATTTTCTTGTGGAGAGAGGGCATGGATTCCAAGGATGGGGTGGGGGTAGTTTTGAGCAAATAATTCCTGAACGAGGAATTCAAAGGGGAGAACTATGAACTGGAGAGGGGAAAGAAGGGAAGAGTTAGGAAAAAGCTTCCTACATTTTGTGCCCCTTCTGGGTTCTAGGAGTTCTGAGGTATTGCCCCCCTTAGTCCTCAGGACGGCCATGCAAGGACTAGTGTGGCAGAGCTTCGAGACGGATCATCTTTGGCCATGAACTATCCATTTACGACAAGGTGCCCTAAATATCAGTTTCTATGAGTACCATGAAAAGGAAAAGATTGGAAAGCACTGCATTATGAAATAGTGCCCAAGGCACCACTTCCGTTTTGCCCACTAGCCTGATTTTGCACAGCTTTGAAACATACGCCTGAAATGTTAAATGAAGAACTGCTTAAGGTCTTCCACATCAGGTAAAGGCAGATCAGGTAATTCAGACCAACTTTCCTTCTGAAGAACAAGTGAAAAATGGTAGACAAAGCATGTAAAAAGATACTTTTCAAACCATCAGAGAGCTACTAATATAGTGAGCAGTTTATTAGTTCAAGATCTAGAAGATATTTAGATAATAAAAGAATATCATGATCAGCTTTATGTCATGCATTTTAACATTTAAGTAAAATGAATTTTCTGAAAACACAACTTTTGAATGTTGATACAGTATAAAAATAGAAAACTCAAATTAATATAAAAGTTCTAGCTAAGAAGGGCTTCACAATTGAGTTCTACTAAATATTTGAAGAAGAAATAGCTCCAGTCTCTTCTACAGACTAGAAATAAGATGCCCAACTCCTTTTATGAGGCTTCTATAACCTTGATATCAGAACCCAACAAGGACAGTTTGAGAAAGGCAAATGACAGGCCAATCTCATTCATGAACATAGAAGCCGAGATCTGGCAAACCAAGTCCAACAATATGTGATGGAAAGGATATTATATCTTGAATAAGTTGGGTTTATTCTCAGAAATTCAAGGGTATTTTGATGTTAGGGAGTCAATTTTTAACTGCCCATACTAACAGATTAAAAAGGGAAAACGTGGTAATCTCAGAAGATGCAGAAAAACATAAAATTCAATATCCATTCATGACAAAAGCTAATAGTAAAATAGAGAAAAGTGAATGTGTTTGATAAAGATCTTGAAAAAATTTTATACCCCTCATCATATTTAATGCTGAGCGATTGAGATCATGAACATGACAAAGATGCCCCCATCATCACCATTTCTCTTTAATGTTGTAGTGAAGGTCTTGTGCAGTGCAGGAAGGTTTTGAGATGACAAATAAGAATTTTTGTTATTTGTACATGACCTGACTCTGTATGTAAACATTTCAAAAGTAATACAAATCAATGATTAGGGTTAGTGAGACTATTCAACAAGAATCCTGGATAGAAGACATTTGCATACAAAATCCAGTTTTTCCCCACATAATGGCAACATATAGAAAAATTTAACAAAAGGTACAATATGCCAGTAGCATCGTAAAAAAGGAAAACACTTGGAATACTATGTTATAGAATCTAGGGGTAAGTGTACTGATGTCTGTAATTTACTTTGAAATACACCCCAAATAACATGAATTAATGGATGAATAGAAAGATAAAGAGATGAATGTGTGTGTTAATCACTCAGTCGTGTCCAACTCTTTGCAACCTCATGGACTGCAGCCTGCCAGTCTCCTCTGTCCACGGGGATTCTCCAGGTAAGAATACTGGAGTGGATTGCCATTCCCTTCTCCAAAAGAGATGAATAGATACATAATAAAGCAAGTATAGTGAAATGTTCCTGGTAAAATCAAGGTGGTGTGTATATGGGGGTTTACTGTAAAATTCTTTCACCTTTTCTATATTTCTGAAAAATTTCATAGTAAAATGTTGAAAAAACCCTTAAAACAAATACCACTGGAAAAGCTTACATACCCTATAGATAAAAATTGAAAACCTTATTAAGAAACTTTAAAGAAGATCTAAACAAATGAAGAGATATATTGTTTTAATGGGGTAGAAGACCAAATATTGTTGGAAGTCCAGTCAATCAATCTGGAGTGGTCTGCCTCTTTTGCTGGTCTCTGCTTGCCCTCTATGGACAGAGTCTAATTTCAAATTTCACCTGGGGTATTCTCCAGATTGCAAATCAACCAAAAAAAAAAGTCAAATGATCTATAGATTTAATGCAATTACGGTTAAAACCCCAGAAGGTTTTCTTTGTGGAACTTGACAAGCTGATCTAAAGATCTATACAGAAATCCATAGGGCCAAGGCACTCGTGAAGAACAGGGTGGGAGGAATTGCTTGACCAGATACCAAGACTTATTTTAAAGCTATGTTGATTAATCATGTGATACATTTTTGAGGTACTGTAAAAATTAATTTTTATTGGAGTATAGTTGATTTACAATGTTATGTTAGTTTTAGCTGTATAGCAGAGTGAATCAGTTATACATATATCCATTCATTTTTAGATTCTATTCCCATATAGGTCATTACAGAGTATTGAGTAGAGTTCCCATGCTATAATAGTAGGTTCTTATTAGTTATCTGTTTTATATGAAGTAATGTGTATATGTCAATCCCATTCTCCCAGTTTATCTCTCCCCTCCAACCTCAACTTTCCCTTCTGATAACCATAAGTATGTTTTCTACATCTGTGATCTACTGTAAATAAATACAGTTGTACCATTTTTTAGATCCCACATATAAGTGATATCATATGATACTTATCTTTCTCTGTCTGACTTCACCCCATAAGACAATCTCTAGGTTCACCCATGTCATTACAAATGGCATTATTTCATTCTTTTTTATGGCTGAATAATATTCCACTGCATATCTGTACCACATCTTCTTTATCCAGTCATCTGTTGGTGGACATTTAGGTTGCTTCCATGTCTTGGCTATTGTAAATAGTGCTGCTATAAACACTGGGGTGCACATGTCTTTTCAAGTATGATTTTCTTCAGTTCTATGCCCAGGAGTGGGATTGCTGGATCATATGGTAGCTCTATTTTTAGTTTTTTAAGGAACCTCCATACTGTTCTCCATAGTGGTTGCACCAATTTACATTTCCACCAACGGTGTAGGAGGGTTCCCTTTTTCCCACGTCCTTTCCAGCCCTGATCATTTGTAGATGTTTTTATGACAATAGTGTGATATTAAAGCAAGGAAAGATAATAAGCCAGTGAAGCAGAACAGAGAGCCCAGAAACAGACTACTCCATATGTGCACACTGTTTAAACAAGATGGCATTACAGAGCAGAAACTGGACCCCTTACCTCATACCATACACAAAATCACTGTTGAGTAGATTAAAGATCCAAATGTAAAAGACTAAACAGTAAAGATTTTCTAAGATAATAAAGGGAAAATTTGGGAATAAAAAAGTAGTTCTTTAAAAAGTCATATAAAGTTCTAATCATAAAAGAAAGTATTGATGAGTTTGAGTGCTTTAAAATTAAGAAATTCTTTTCATCAGAAAATACCATAAGATGGAAAGAAAAGTCACAGAATGGGAGTAGGTATCTGCAATAAATCTAGTATAAAAAGGGCTATTTTCCAAAATGAATAAATAACTCCTACAAACCAATAAGAAAAAAGAAAATAAAATAGAAAAAGCTAGAAACTTGAATAGTCACTCCATAAAATTGTATTTCCAAATAGGTAACAAAAACATGAAAAGTTGTTTAACTTCATAACTAATCAGGGAAATGCAAATTAAAACCACAATGCAATATTAGTCAACTGATGAAAATGAAAAGCCTGACATTGATAATGGCTGCCAAGAACATGGAGCAACAGTGGGACTTTTAAATCATTGCAATCACTTTAGAAAATAGTATGTTATTATTTACTAATTTTGAGAATATACATATTTTTATGATTGAACAGTTCCACACAGGGATATATCCAGCATAAATGCATTCTTATGTGTCCCAGGGTGTGTGTGTATATATAGAAGCTGTCCCTCAAGAGGAGAATAGTTAAAGCATGCTGTATTCATCCAGTGGAATACTATATATCAATAAACACAAATAAGCTATAGGTTTACAAAAAAGTGATGTGGAGAGTTGAATTGTTGGTCCTTTCTTGGGCACTTTTTAATCTGTTTATTGCTACCAACCCATTTCTTTCCACCTACCTCATGCATGCGTGCTCAGCTGTGTGACCCCATGGACTGCAGCCCACCGGGCTCTTCTGTCCATGAACTTTTCCAGGCAGAAATATTGGAGTGGGTTGCCATTTCCTTCTCCAGGGCTTGGGCACTTATATGAGTGAAATTTTATCATGGCTTACAGGAGCAGAGATAAAGTCAAGGCCATGGTCTGAGAGGTCTTTCCAACTGTGCTTAATGGTGGTGTGTGGCTAAGCTGTGTTTTGTATTGACATGCATATAAACCAAGCGCTTGCTCCTGCTGCTGCTGCTAAGTCGCTTCAGTAGTGTCCGACTCTGTGCGACTCCATAGACGGCAGCCCACCAGGCTCCCCTCTCCCCAGGATTCTCCAGGCAAGAACACTGGAGTGGGTTGCCATTTCCTTCTCCAATGCATGAAAGTGGAAAGTGAAAATTGAAAGGGAAGTCACTCAGTCATGTCCGACTCTTCACGACCCCATGGACTGCAGCCTATCATGCTCCTCCATCCATGGGATTTTCTAGGCAAGAGTACTGGAGTGGGGTGCCATTGCCTTCTCCAAAACCAAGCACTTAGGACAGTGTATTCCATAATTGCTGAATAGTATTAAAGGTTTAGGCTTTGCTTTGGCCTAGGGCTGATGTGTTAAGCCCCAGTATGTATATGGGTATGGACCCTACTGCATTCTTGGTGAAAGCTGTCTCCTCATACAGTCATAGTGTGGATTTAGGCTGTTTATTGAGAAGGTATTTATAGGCACTGAAAGTATGGTCAATACTGAAAGCAGATTGATTATATTCTTTGCAGCCAAAGATGTGTGTGTGAGTCGCTCAGTCGTGCCTGACTCTTTGTGACCCCATGGACTGCAGCCCACCAGGCTCCTCTGTCCATGAGATTTTCCTGGCCAAGGATATTGGAGTGGGTTGCCATTTCCTTCTCCAGGGGATGTTCCCAACCCATGGATTGAACCCGGGTCTCCTGCACTGCAGGCAGATTCTTTACCAACTGAACTACAAGGGAAGCCCTTGTAGGCAAAGATGGAGAAGCTCTATACAGTCAGCGAAAACAAGACCAGGAGCTGACTGTGGCTCAGATCATGAACCCCTTGTTACAAAATTCAGACTTAAATTGAAGAAAGTAGGAAAAACCACTAGACCATTCAGGTATGACCTAAATCAAATCCCTTACGATTATACAGTGGAAGTGACAAATAGATACAAGGGATTAGATCTGATAGAGTGCCTGAAGAACTATGGATGGAAGTTTGTGACATTGTACAGGAGGCAGTGATCAAGACCATCCCCAAGAAAAAGAAATGCAAAAAGGCAAGATGGCTGTCTGAGGAGGCCTTACAAATAGCTGAGAAAAGAAGAGAAGCTAAAGGCAAAGGAGAAAAGGAAAGATATATCCATCTGAATGCAGAGTTCCAAAGAATAGCAAAGAGAGAAAGAAAGCCTTCCTCAGTGAAATAGAGGAAAACAATAGAATGGGAACGACTAGAGATCTCTTCAAGAAAATTAGAGATACCAAGGGAACATTTCATGCAAAGATGGGCACAATAAAGCACAGAAATGGTATGGACCTAACAGAAGCAGAAGATATTAACAAGAGGTGGCAAAAATACACAGAAGAACTATACAAAAACGATCTTCATGACCCAGACAACCACAATGGTGTGGTCACTTACCTAGAGCCTGACATCCTGGAATGCGAAATCAAATGAGCCTTAGGAAGCATCACTATAAACAAAGCTAGTGGGGGTGATGGAATTCCAGTTGAGCTACTTGAAATCCTTAAAGATGATGCTTGAAAGGGCTGCACTCAATATGCCAGCAAATTTGGAAAACTCAGCAGTGGCCACAGGACTGGAAAAGGTCAGTTTTCATTCCAATCCCAATGAAAGGCAATGCCAAAAAATGTTCAAACTATCTCACAGTTGCACTCATCTCACACATTAGCAAAGTAATGGTGAAAATTCCCCAAGCAAGCCTTCAACACGTGTGAACCGGGAGCTTCCAGATGTTCAAGCTGGATTTAGAGAAGGCAGAGGAACCAGAGATCAACTTGCCAACATCCGTTGGATCATAGAAAAAGCAAGAGAGTTCCAGAAAAACATCTATTTCTGCTTTATTGACTAAGCCAAAGCCTTTGACTGTGTAGATCACAACAAATTGTGGAAAATTCTTAAAGAGATGGGAAAACCAGACCACCTGACCTGCCTCCTGAAAAATCTGTATGCAGGTCAAGAAGTAATCATTAGAACCAGACACGGAACAATGGACTGGTTCCAGTTTGGGAAAGGAGTACATCAAGGCTGTGTATTGTCACCTTGCTTATTTAACTTATATGCAGAGTACATCATGTGAAATGCCAGGCTGGATGAAGCACAAGCTGGAATAAAGATTGCTGGGAAAAATATCAATAATCTCAGATATGCAGATGATACCACCCTTATGGCAGAAAGCATAGAGGAACTAAAGAGTTTCTTGATGAAAGTAAAAGAGGAAAGTGAAAAAGCTGACTTAAAACTCAACATTCAAAAAGCAAAGATCATGGCATCTGGTCCCATCAATTCATGGCAAATAGATGGGGAAACAATGGAAACAGTGACCGACTTTATTTTCTTGGGCTTCAAAATCACTGCAGATGATGACTGCAGCCATGAAATTAAAAGACACTTGCTTCTTGGAAGAAAAGCTATGACCAACCTAGATAGCATATTAAAAAGCAGAGACATTACTTTGCCAACAAAGATCTGTCTAGTCAAGGCTGTGGTTTTTCCAGTAGTCATGTGTGGATGTGTGAGTTGGACCATAAAGAAAGCTGAGCACCGAAGAATTGATGCTTTTGAACTGTGGTGTTGGAGAAGAGTCTTGAGAGTCCCTTGGACTGCAAGGAGATCCAACCACTCCATCCTAAAGGAAATCATTCCTGAATGTTCACTGGAAGGACATGCTGAAGCTGAAACTCCAATACTTTGGTCACCTGATGCGAAGGACTGACTCATTGGAAAAGACCTTAATGATGGGGAAGATTGAAGGCAGGAGGAGAAGGGGATGACAGAGGATGANCTGCAAGGAGATCCAACCACTCCATCCTAAAGGAAATCATTCCTGAATGTTCACTGGAAGGACATGCTGAAGCTGAAACTCCAATACTTTGGTCACCTGATGCGAAGGACTGACTCATTGGAAAAGACCTTAATGATGGGGAAGATTGAAGGCAGGAGGAGAAGGGGATGACAGAGGATGAGAAGGTTGGTGGCATCACTGACTCAGTGGACATGAGTCTGAGTAAGCTCGGGGAGTTGGTGATGGACAGGGAGGCCTGGCATGCTGCAGTCCTTGGGGCCCCAGAGAGTCGGCCACGAGTGAGTGACTGAGCTGAACTGACTGATCTATATAAGGATCCTGAACTAGGCAGACAGCCACCTCTCAGCTCACTGGCTTTTATGGTTAAGGAATGTAAGCTGTATGAAGGCTCCTTTGGGTTGGGTTGAAACATGGTATATAAAGGAATCCTAGACTGAACAGGGACTGTGTGTGGTTACTGGGCTGTGATATGTATATAAGCTCTACTCTTGATAGAAAGAGATGATTTGGTAGAGGAAAAAAAATCAATCAAGAAAAAGGGATTGTTCAAAATAAATGTGATGAAATATCACTAAAAATATTACTGCAAAAACTCTAATAAGGACTTCACTGGTGGCACAGTGGATAAAAATCTGCCTGCCAATGCAGGGGACACAGGTTCCCAGGTCCGGGGAGATTCCACATGCCGTGAGTAACTAAGCCTGTGCACCGCAACTACGGAGCCTGTGCATGTAGAGCCTGTGCTCTGCAACAAGAGAAGCCAGTGCAATGAGAAGCCTGCGTACTGCAATTGGAAAGTAGCCCCTGCTCCCGCTCACCGCAACTAGAAAAAGCCCATGCACGGCAACAAAGACCCAGCACAGCTCCCCCCAAAAAGTGAATCAAAATAACTCTAATAATATACTAACAAAGAGAATATCATCATGTATTAATCATGACCCAGTGGAATTCATTCTAGAAAAGTGAAGATGCTTCAGTACAATGAAATATACTAATATTACAACATGTATTTTATTAATAGGTAAAAAGTAGAAAACATATGATCTTCTTGATATATGCCCCCAAAATGCATCTGAGAGAATTCAACATTTCTTTATGATAATATTTCATAAAACCTTAGTGAAACAAGAATAGATAGATATGGCTTTAACATGATAAAAATGTTTTGACCTCAAAAATACAGCATCATCTTTCATATTTTTTTCTGAACTACCTCCTATCTGCTCTTTTATGGTTTGAGTAGCAAGCAACTGAATAAGCCCTAAAGCAAACCGTTACAGCTTAGAATTAAACAACCTTAAATTCCAACAACCTCTTGGAATAGAGAATAACCTTTCAATATCTGGCTCTGACTGGAGGCAGGGATGCTGCCCCTACTGACAAATGTGCTGTGTAAAACTGTGTAAATAAAGCTCTTTGGCAGGCTGAACTGGAGCTGGATTCCCTGGCTAGAAGTGAGACAGCTGGCTAAGCAGGAAGGTAAAATATTCCTTTTTGTGGGCTGAGAATGTGTGTGTGTCACCATAAGATCACAAAACATAGACTAGAGAAGTGTTATGTAATGACTATTCTGAGCTGGTGGCAGTGTGTGTGTGTGTGTGAGAAAGAGAGAGAGGAATGAACATAGAGCCTGTGTAATGCTTGAAATATTGAGAAGATACCACAAGAGTCAGAGCATGAGAGGGCTATATTGAAATAACTAAGGATCTCAGCTCTTAGTCACCGTTTTCCTACCACCTAGGTTTCTACTATTTGGTCTGTTAGTTTCAGTGATAACCCTTGATGCCCACCTATGACCTATGTCAGTTCAGTTCAGTTCAGTCGCTCAGTCGTGTCCGACTCTTTGCGACCCCATGAATCGCAGCACACCAGGCCTCCCTGTCCATCACCATCTCCCGGAGTTCACTCAGATTCACCTCCATTGAGTTGGTGATGCCATCCAGCCATCTCATCCTCTGTCGTCCCCNTATTGAAGTGGTTTGCCATTCCCTTCTCTAGTATGTATATGTCAATGTTACTCTCTCAATTTGCCCCCATTTCCTGTATTTTAAATACTCAGAGCAGTTTCTATTTTCTGGTGAGACTCTGATTGATACACCAACAAAGAAAAGCAAACTAGGATTGGACTTTTCATCTAGGACACAGAAAGCTAGAAAACACTGGAATATCATCTACAGAATGCTGGGAAAAGTGAACTGTTAGCTAAAAATGCTATACCCAGCTGTGATAGGCTGCTTCTAAAATGGCTCCCAATTGATCCTCACCTCCTAGAATTTTTTCCCTTATCTAATTTCCTCCCCTTGGGTGTGTGTTGGCCCTAACGACTTGTTTATAATGAATAGACTATGGCAGAAGTGATGGGATGTCACTTTCATAATGAGGGTATGAAAGAGTGTGGATTCTGTTTTGCTTACATTCTCTCTGACTGTTCTTGTCTTCTGATGTAGAGAGCCACCTGGCAAGGACCCGAGGCCCTCAGCCCAACAGCCAACAAAGAACCAAATCCTGCCAACAACCATGTGAGTGAGCTTGGAGTGGATCCTGTTCCAGCTGAGCCTTGAGACGAGACTGCAACCCCCACTGACACTTTGACTGCAGCCTGTCAGAGACGCTGAGGGGACACCTTGATTGCAATCTCCTGAGAGATTTTGTGGCAGATGACCCCCACTGGACCATGCCTGTAATTCTGACTCACAGAGACTGTGAGATCATCAGTGTGTGTTGCCACTACATGTTATTTTTCATAAAGTGGAATTCAAGACTGAAAGCAATAAACAAGATAAACGGAAGCATACATCATTCAATCCTCAATGAAGAGGTAAACCATTACCCTTTTGGTACTAAATTATTACAGTGGCTTAAGATTGAAAATACCCTATGCACCACAAGGACTGAGCCTGTACTCTAGAACCCAGGAGCTGAAACTACTGAGCCCATGTGCCCACACACTCTAGGGCCTAACGCTCCACAACAAGAGAAGTCACCACAAAGGAGAAGCCCTGGGCACCACAACTAGAGGGTTGCCCCCACTCACTGAGAGTGCCCCCACTACTAGAGAGTCACCCCCATTTGCTGCAACTAGAGAAAAGCCAGTGCAGCAAAAAAATAAATATTGAAAATAATAAGTTTAAATATTAAAATAAATAAATTTAAATAAATAAACAACATTATGTTTAGAAGATTTAAGCAAAAACTCTAAGAAACACAGGAAGATTTTGATTAAAAAAACACAGCCATAATGGGAGATTATTATATATACTTCTTTCAGAATTTAAATGATCAAGTAGACAAAAAATAAACTAGAGAATACATGATCTGATCAATCTAACCAACAAGCAACAATGTGTAATCTTATATATGCCCCTATGCATTTAAAAATGTAAATTATTTTCTAACATCCTTTGATTGTGTGCTTCATCACAGAGGAAAAACTCATAAATTTAAGAGATTTTAGAGGCTATACTTTCTCATTATAACCCAGTAAAATTAGAAATAAATAAAAGGTAGCCAAAATATATTTACTACTTGGAAATCAAGAAACATTAATTTAGTCTTGCTACTGCTGCTAAGTCGCTTCAGTCGTGTCCGACCCCANTGCTTCATCACAGAGGAAAAACTCATAAATTTAAGAGATTTTAGAGGCTATACTTTCTCATTATAACCCAGTAAAATTAGAAATAAATAAAAGGTAGCCAAAATATATTTACTACTTGGAAATCAAGAAACATTAATTTAGTCTTGCTACTGCTGCTAAGTCGCTTCAGTCGTGTCCGACCCCATAGACGGCAGCCCACTAGGCTCCCCCATCCCTGGGATTCTCCAGGCAAGAACACTGGAGTGAGTTGCCATTTCCTTCTCCAATGCATGAAAGTGAAAAGTGAAAGTGAAGTTGCTCAGTCGTGTCTGACTCTTTGCGGCCTCATGGACTATAGCCTACCATGCTCCTCCATCCATGGGATTTTCCAGGCAAGAGTACTGGAGTGGGGTGCCATTGCCTTATCTGAATTTAGTCCTAGGTTAAGATAAAATAAAAATGGAAGTGATATAATCTTTAGGAACTAAGAAAAAGATGAATGTTTTATATCAAAAGCTATGGGATCACTTAAAGCTTTATTCAGAAGAAGAAAATTTATAGCTATAAGTCAGGAATCACAAATATGTTCAGGGCCTAGGTTGGTGATGTAAATGTAGGTAGTGGCTAGATGTAAAAACAGAGCTAGGTCCTGTGGAGAGTTAGAAGGTACAGCTCAGTTCAGTTCAGTCGCTCAGCCATGTCTGACTCTTTGCGACCCCATGAATCGCAGCACGCCAGGCCTCCCTGTCCATCACCAACTCCCGGAGCTCACTCAGACTCACATCCATTGAGTAGGTACATGACTGCCCTAAAAGCCCGGAAGTCCACCATTTTACATGCTTTTAGTATTAAAAAAAGGAAAATATGTAAAATATGTAGGCTATTAATACTAAGAATACAGCTGCAAAGCTATAAAATTACTAAAAGAAAACATAAGCAGGAATTAATAAGGATAAAGCTCAAATTAGCGCAACAGAAAATTGTCACAGGTTGAGTTCTCTGGGAAACAGATGCTGAGGAAATTAAGGGTCCAAAATCTTTATTGAGGAGTAACATCTGTGAAGACAAAGTCCCTGTCAGCCCACTGGGAAGCTCCATAGCAAAGACTGCCCATTAGAAAGTTCTTCTTTGGGCAGAAAAGGCTCTGCCCAGTGGGAGAAATATCAACAACCTCAGATATGCAGATGATAGCACTCTGAGGGCAGAAAGTGAAAAGGAATTAAAGAATCTCTCGATGAGGGTGAAAGAGGAGAGTGAAAAAGTTGGCTTAAAACTCAGCATTCAAAAAACAAGATCATGGCATCTGGTCCCATCATTTCATGGCAAATATATGGGGAAAACGTGGAAATGGTGACAGATTTTATTTTCTTGGGCTCCAAAATCACTGTGGATGGTGACTGTATGAACTTAAGAGACACTTGCTCCTTGGTTAAAAAAAAAAAAAGCTATGACAAACCTAGACAGCATATTAAAATTCAGAGACATCACTTTACCAACAAAGGTCCATATAGTCAGTCAAAGCTATGGTTTTTCCAGTAGTCATATATGGATGCAAGAGTTGGACCATAAAGAAGGCTGAGTGCCAAAGAATTGATGCTTTTGAACTGTGGTGTTGGAGAAGACTCTTGAGAGTCCCTTGGACAGCAAGGAGATCAAACCAGTCCATCCTAAAGGAGATCAGTCCTGAATATTTATTGGAAGGACTGATGCTGAAGCTGAAGCTCCAGTATTTTGGCCACCTGATGTGAAGAGCCAACTTATTGGAAAAGACTCTGATGATGGGAAAGAAAGATTGAAGGCAGGAGGACAAGGGGATGACAGATGATGAGCTGGTTGGATGGCATCACTGACTCAATGAACATGAGTTTGAAGAAACTCCAGGAGATAGTGAAGGACAGGGAAGCCTGGGGTGCTGTAGTCCATGGAGTTGCAAAGAGTTGGAGGACATGACTGAGTAACTGAACAACAAGAACAGTGCCACCACACTGCCAGGTCATTAGCTTTGGGCATCCAGAGAGGAGTTTGACCCTCAGCTCAAAATCTGAGGTGAATTCTGAAGATGCTAACAGCTATTAGCACTCCTTGCACTTGGACCATTACTCCTTTCTTGAAGTGGGATCTGAGCTGTACCTCCCTATGTCTGCCACAAAACCTACAAACATGGTACTAAAAAAATACCTCATGGACTTCTCTTGTGGCTCAGTGGTGAAGAGTCCACCTGCCAGTGTAGGAGACATGGATTCGATCCCTGTTCTGGGAAGATGCCACATGCAGCAGAGCCAACTAAGCCCAGGTGCCACAACTATTGAGCCCACGCTCTAGAGCCCACACTCTGCAACCAGAGAAGCCACTACAATGATAAACCCGAACACTGCAACTAGAGAGTAGCCCTGCTCTCCACAACTAGAGAAAATCTTGTGTAGCAATGAATACACAGCACAGCTAAAAAATAAATTAAAAAAATTAAAGCCTCATAAAACCCCAAATCAAAAGCTGGATTAAAAAAATTAATTAATTAAAGCTTCCACCTCTTTCTCTGCGTGCATAGTTTGCCAAACTGTTCTTCGTGGAATAAATCTGGAAATAGTGGACTTTTATAATTTTTTAAATGATATATCAGGCAAAAACAAGCATTCAAAGAACTGTCTTCCATGGTGGGGCCTTTAAATTCCTCATCTTTTAAAATCAAAGTTTTTTAAAAATTATTTTTTATTTTATGTTGGAGAATAGTTGGTTTACAATGTTGTGTTAGTTTCAGGTATATAGCAAAGTTGTGTCACTTATGCAGATACCTATCTCCATTCTTTTACAGATTCTTTTCACATATAGATTATTATAGAATACTGAGTAGAGTTCCTTGTGTTATACAGTAGGTCTTATTAGTTATCTATTTTACATATAGTAGTGTGTATGTGTTAATCCCAATCTCCTACTTTATCCCTTCCCACTAAAGTCAAACTTGAGATGCCAGCCCTCCTTCTACCACCCTGCAAATAAGGAAGCAATTTTTCATGACTTGAAATTAAGAGAGGGCTATTCTTTCCAGAAAATAAAAGAGTAATATTCTGTTTGAAGTTTCAGTGTCCCATGAAGATTCAGAGCTCCAGCTGCCCAACTCACTGAGATTTCCTGCCAGTTTCTACACTGATTTGACTGGGCATTATTCAAAGAGGAAAGCTCTCAGTCATTCCAATTTTCTGGAGTTTTGTGATAACATTTAATAACAGCAGGTGAGGTATATTACATATATTGTATTAAGGAATTTCTTCAAGGAATTGCTAAAGTATATGGGTCCAATTCAGAGAAGGCGATGGCACCCCACTCCAGTACTCTTGCCTGGAAAATCCCATGGATGAAGGAGCCTGGTGGGCTGCAGTCCATGCGGTTG
>SJYA01005647.1:2654045-2696651 GCA_006410615.1 Neotragus moschatus | reverse complement strand
TTTTTAGGGAATAAAGGAATGCCCAAACAAGTACACAAACATGTAGACACACACACACACACACACACACACACACACACACACACGGAAGCATACTTTGGTATTTTTAAGGTCTTAGCTAAGAACTGGAAACTATCTGTTCATCTATAGAAAACTGGTTATACTACAAATTATTGATTTTTAAAAAGTAAATTCCTGGTATGTTTCCACAATGGAATATTCTTCAGGTTTTATAAACAATAAGGCTGATCTTAAATGTAATGGCATGAAAGAATGCTCATGATTTATCATTATGGGAAAACACAGAACAGTGTGTATTGTATAACCTGATATGTATGATAGAGAATAACTGACACTTATTGCCCTGGAAAGGGAAGAACACAAAGAACTAGAAAGAACAGAGTCAAATTCTTGGCTCTGATTTTTTCCAGGAACATACACCAAGAACATTCCCACCTCTTGGTCTTTTCACTGTCTGTTCTTTCTGCCTGGAATACTCTCCTCTTAGATATTAACATATTAGTATGATTAATATTTACATATTAATAGCTTGCTCTCTTCTTTCACTAAGGTCTCTGTCCAATGTTACCTACTTAAAGAGGCCTGTCTTAGATAGCATGCCCCATCACTCTCCATTCCCTTGCTCAGCTTTATATGAGATTATCTGTTTGTTTGCTATATCACTTCTTCAAGCCCCACAAGGCCAGAAATCCAGGTGATTCTGATGCAGGTTGCTGAAGTACCTCAGCTTAGTAACCACTTCTAATTCTTAGGGCAGCAGTTCTCAAAGTGTGGTCTCTAGACCAGCAACATCATCATCACCTGGAACTTGCTAGAAGTGCAGATTCTCATACACAGAGCTGATTCATTTTGGTATACAGCAGAAGCTAACACAACATTGTAAAGCAACTATATTCCAATAAAAATTAATAAAATGAAACAGATTCTCAAGCCTAGACCTACTGAATCAGAAACCTGGAGTAGGGCGCAGCAGTCTGTGTTTTTAACAAGCTCTCCAGGGGATTCTGATGTGTATCAAAGCTTGAGAATCACTGACTCTGGCTTTGTTTCTTAGTCATCACCCACCCCCTTACCCCTTAGCTCTCTTCCTAAATACCCTTTCCAGGTAGAAAGATTCTTTTCTCTATTGTTTCCTTTTTGCTGCTCCTAAGAACATTCTAAATGAGACGCAAATGTTGAAATCCTGTTTAACTTTCTTTAAACTTGAAGTTTTCTTAAACTTTACCATCTAGAAAAGGAGCTGACAGTGTTTTTTGGCTTTGCGGTCTGAGACAGCTATACAACTCTGCTGTCGTATTGGGAAATCAGCCACAGACAATACATAAATGAATCAGTGTGGCTGTATCTGCATAAACCATCATATATGGACACTGAAATTTGAAGTGTTGCTAACCCAGTGGCATAATGTATAACATGACATTATTTTGCATCTCTCTAACTACATTCATCTTGCCTCCTCTATAAAATGCTTGTCTATTTCTCTTGCCCTTTTTCCTATCTGCTGAAGGGAAATCATTCCAGTGGTCATTCACTTTGGAAGCAGGGAGATGAAGCCCGATATAGGGATATACAGTGAATCCTGGGAAGTGGCCAGTATCTTGGCTCACAAAAAGCACTGAGGGAACAATGCTGGAATACCACTGGCAAGGAAGTCTGCGAAAAAGCTATGTAGGTGGACCCTGGGGAGCTGGCTCAAAGTGCACAAACATTTATGTCTCAT
The DNA here is from genome assembly GCA_006410615.1 of Neotragus moschatus. Lineage (NCBI taxonomy): Eukaryota > Metazoa > Chordata > Mammalia > Artiodactyla > Bovidae > Neotragus > Neotragus moschatus. The sequence continues at coordinate 2,694,910 of SJYA01005647.1, read as the reverse complement.
TTTATATATCTACCAAAGAGCATTTATTGCAGAGGATGTGAAAAAACAGCCAGGTTGGATACATCAACTATACTTCAATCAAAAAAAAGGTTTTTTTTTAAACTTTCAAAAACAAAAGACTCCCCATCCAGGTAGATCAGCCAACCTTTCTCTTTAGCTGTTACCACTAGTGCCCATGAATAGGTGGTTATGCCACAAGGCTAGACCTGGGCCCAACAGAGCGGGTTTCACCTCTCCAAGGCTGACTTAGCTCCTGTCACTGCTGAGTGCCCAAGAAGCCAAGAGCAGAGAACCATGGTGACAGCATCAGAGACTGAGGGGCACTAGCCAGCCACCTTATGGCAAGTTGATTACATTGGAGCCCCTCCATCTTGGAGTGGGCCGTGAGTTGTCTTGAATGGAATCAGTACATCCTTCGCATCTGGGTTTGCTTTGCCCACCTCTGCTGTCTCTGTCGTCTCGGCCTCATCCTCCCAGCTCCTCGTTTCCTTTACAGGTTTCGCTCTCCAGGAACCCGTTGGCACGCCTAACTCGGTTTCAGCTTCAGCCTCCTAAAGCATGCAATCTGTGACCACCTCTTTTCTAGAGGGAAATAGGACCCTTGAAATGCGTGGCATGCACTGAATGATGATTACTCAAATTATCACCCACGGTGGCTTGAAATGAAATACAAGTGGAGGGCAAAGCTTTCGGAAATCAAGTGGTTGGAGCACTTAGTCCCTACGGCGACAATGATGATTGTGATGGATGTGGCTTGGGCTAACTGCTTCTGATGCTTGTAGAGAGCTCACACAGAAAAAGAGGACAAATGGAAAGCCTTGAATGCACAACTCAGATCATGGTGGAAAATCCAAGAGCCCCATTTTAAAGGCGTCTTTTTTCTCCTGAGGCTGCAGAATGGATATGCAGCTTATGCTCAGGGACTGATTAAATTGTTGAAGAGTTAGAGCATCACTTAGAGTTACTGCCTTACTAGGACTCCAAGGCCAAGTTAGCTAAGGATATGATTAGGGAACAATCAGGACCCTAACATATTGGAGGGAAATATTTGGGCATAAACAGATGAAGCTGAGAAAAATGTAGACTCCAAGTCCCCCTGAACCTTCATTGCCAGTGGAAGTGGTCCTCTATCCTGTCTAACAGTACCAGCCTTCCTCTGCATAAAAGCCCAGGGAGTTCCACTGGGGTGTTCACCTCACGAGGACGGCTGATTCTCCTTGCGACCAACCTCTGCAGCATTTCATTGCCTGCACTCCCATAAGAATCACTGGATTTCAGTATAGCCTGTAATGCCCAAGAAGAAGGGAGTGTTGAAGCAGATATATTTATTATGGGTGACCTGTTCAGTGCTGACCTCCAACTATGCTCATGGAGTTTTCTGTGCAGTGGGGTTTCTGGATTATAGGATTTTCAGTTTTAAAACTGTGACATATCCAGGAAAATTGGGACAAGCTGGTTACTGGGAGGACACTCTCCACTGAGGCTTCAAGATATACACTGGTGAGAGGAATGCTAGCATTGCTGAAAAGCTCTGCCGAATATCCTCTGTAGGTCAGAGATGATGGCAAGAGATGCTCCAGTGGAACTGGGCTCCCTGATTTCTGTAGGAGTAATACGATCCAAGCGGTAGGGTGCAAGTGACGGCACTTAACTGGCAGAACTAAGGTGGGTGCAGTTAACATAATAAAGCATGAAGATAGAGTGGCATCAGAGTGTTTTGACCTCCATCTGTTGGAGTGGATGATTGTTTATGAAATACCTTAGGTGATATATAGAAGCAGAAATGTAACAGGCCTGATGGGCAGAATTTTTGCAGACTCCTGAACCCTGACTCTGTTCCCAGATCTACTAAGCCAGTTCACTGATCTGGAGCCTCTTGATTAAGAGGGAGGTGAGATCTCTTTGAGAAAGAATCCTGCTGCAATGCTATCATAGATGTAGTCTGAACTTCTTCCAAGTCCTTCCTCAGACTGGGACCTGTGGTCATTTGCTAGGGGACCATGACCAGGGAAAAGGAAATAACAACAATCTTTTCAGGTTATCAGATTATGACTCTGAATTCATTGTCAATTCTTGGAAGCCCAGTATGCTACTGTGGTCCATCTCCAGAGTCAGGTGATAAATTAAGCCTTGGTCTGAGTTTGTTTCAGTAGGAATCTTGGCAGAATTACTACACATATTTCTAACCCAGTGATCCAAGGAGGGAGGGCTGTTATCATAGGAAGGGTCAAGTGGCATCCCCTGGAGCTGTACTTCCCCCTCCTTTCACCCCTATTGCCAAGAAAGTAAACCAAAGCAATACCAAATTCCTGGCGCAATTGAAAAGACTAGAGCCATCGCCAAGGACTTGAAGATTGGAAGTGTGATGATTTCAACCATATGCTCCCATGTAACTTGCCTGTGTGGCCTGTGGGAAAAGCCATAGAAGTTTTGTAGGATGCTTCTGGCTTATTGTTAATTTAATAAGGTGGTGATACCAATTGCAAGTGTGGTTCCCACGGTGGTACTTTTATTGAGTACATCAACACAGCTTCTGGCATTCTGTGTGCTGCCTTAGCAAATATAATCAGTAGAGATAATCAGAAATAGTTTGCTCTCACTCTTACCTCAGGGCTATGTTACACTATGCTGTTTTCAGTCATAATTTACTCCAGAAGGAAGTCGATTGTCTTTTTATCCCACAGATATAATGCTGGTCCATTACATTGATGGCATTATACTAATGTGCCTGAGGGGCAGGAAGAATCGAGCACCTAGATGCCTTATGGCCAGAGGACAGGAAATAAACCCCATGAAATTTCAGGGGCTTGCTAAATGGATGACATTTATAGGGGTCCAGTGATCCAGGCAATGTCAGGATCTCTCTTCTAAGGAGATAAGCTGTTGTTTCCTTGCAATCTATCACAAGGAAGGAAACTGATATTTGGTAGGCCTCTTTGGATTTTGGAGGCAACATCTACCATATTTGGGCATGCTGCTCTGACCCATTTACCAAGCAACCCGTAAAGTTGCCAATTTGGGGTGGGATCTGAAGCAAGAAAAGCAGCAGATCTGGGTTGCACTGTGTGCTGCTCTGTTACTTGGGCCTTTGAACTCTGCAGACCTGATGGTTTTGGAGGAATTTGTGACAGAAGTGTTCTATGAAGCCTCAAAAGAAGTGGCACAGCACAGCCCCTTTGGGTGTTGAAGTAAGCCATGCTTCCCTACTTGACAATTGCTTCCCCTTTGAAAGGTAACACCTAGATGGCTACCAGGCCCTGGTGGTCACTGAATTCCTGACTGCAGGACACCAAGAGACTATCTGATTTCAACTGCCTATTATGAGCTGTGTGTTTTCTAATCCACTCCATCATCAAATAGTCATGTGTAGCAGCATGGCATTGTTAAATGGAAATTGTGTATGAAATCAGATTCTAGTAGATAAAAATGAAAATGAATGAGGAAGTGGCTCAGACTCTGATGTTGCTTGCTCCTACTGCACCTTTGTCTCTCCATCAGCGCACACATATGGCCTAAGGCGAGTCCTCTACTATCATTTAGCACAACCAAAAAAGGTAGGCCCCTGGGTTTATAGATAGGTCTCCATGGTAGGCTGGCAGCTGGTAGAGGTGGGACACAGCTGTCTGATAGCCCTACTCAGAGATGGCTCCTAAAGACAGAGGTAAAGGAAAATCCTCCCAAGTAGTACATCCCAAAGAGACACCCGATTGTCTATTTGGTGGAAGGAGAAATGCCCCATTAAACTGATGCAGACTGATTCAAGGGCAGAGGCTAATGAGCTGGCTGGATGGTGAAGTGTGAGGAAAGAAAAAGATAGAAATTTGGTGATTAGGAGGTCTAGTAAAGAGGTTGGTGGATAGATGAAGTCTTCTCTTGATGTTAGCTTCCTTCAAGTGCCTTCTTGCTTGCTCTGTAGGCGCATGTACAAAATGGCCATGGCAGCTAGGATGGGGTGTCTGTTGAGGGTGTTCCCTCACCAATGCTCATGTGCCTACCACTACTTTGAATTGGCAGCTGGCTTATCAGCAGACCAAACACTGAGGCACCAAGCGGGCACCATTCCCCAGGAAGACCAGATAGTCACTGTTGGTGGATTGTTTACACTGAGCCCTTCCATCACTGAGGAAGCACCCACTGCCTTCATAGGAATAGATGCATGTTCCAAATATGGATTTGCTTTTCACACTTGCAGTGTTTCTGCCAGCACCACCATGTGGACTCACAGGATGCCCGATTCATCCCTATGGTGTCCCACCTAAAGCTGCTTGCATCAGAGGAACTCAGCTGAGTAGAAAGGAAGTGTGGCAATAGGCTCATGCCCACGGAATTCATTGGTTTTATCGCATGTCCCACCACCCAGAAACAACTGGCTTGAAAGAATGGCGACACTTCCTGCTGAAGGCTGCTATGGTGCCACAGCCTGCAAGTGCAGGGTACTGTCCGACAGAAACTAGTACATGCTTCAAACCAGTAGCCAATACCTCACTTCATCTCCCTCATAGACCGAAGGTGTGGGTCCAGGATTCAAGAGGTGGGTGTGGGAATGATCCCTCTCACTGGAGAAATAATTATTTTCCTATCCCTACATCTTGTACTCAGCGGGTTAAGAGGTTCTAATGCCCCAGGGAGAAATGCTTGTAGCAGCATTCCTGTTTTAGAAGCTGATTCTTATCTCTGGCCATTTTGTGCTCCTAATGTTTTTGAACTAACAGCCAGACAGGGGGTCACTATATAGACCAGGGTGGTCTATCCTGATTAGCAAAGGCAGATTAGGTTGCTGCTACACCATGGAGACAAGGAGAACTATGTCTAGAACCCAGGGGCTTCACTGGAGTGCATCTTATCACTCCCTTGCTCAATAGTACTGGTCAAGGAAAACCAGCAATCCAGTCAAGGTGAGATTATAGGAAGTCAGATCCTGTAGGAATGAAGGCTAGGGCATTCCACCAGGTAATATATCCTGTCCTACTGAGATGCTGACAGAGGGCAAGGGAAGCATGGAGTGGCGAGCAGAAAAGGAAGCTATGATGATCAACTCTGAGCTTGTTTCCAGCCAAGAACCAGGATGACAGCAACTATGTTTTCCCTTCTGCTTTATCTAAAAAGCACTACTAGTGGTTAATATTTTATTTTATTTATTTATCTTTTTCAGTTCAGTTCAGTTGTCGCTCAGTCGTGTACGACTCTTTGCAACCCCCTGAATCGCAGCAGGCCAGGCCTCCCTGTCCATCACCAGCTCCCGGAGTTCACTCAAACTCACGTCCATGGAGTCGGTGATGCCATCCAGCCACCTCATTCATCCTCTGTCGTCCCTTCTTCTCCTGCCCCCAATTCCTCCCAGCATCAGGGTCTTTTCAAATGAGTCAGCTCGTCGCATCCGGTGGTCAAAATATATCTTTTTAGTGGCTAATATTTTAGATTTCATGTAGGAGTATGAACGAATCGATATCTCCGTGCACTGATACGGTAGCTGATGGGACTTTGTACATTTTGTTTGAGGCCACGGGTTCTTCCGGAGAAGGCAATGGCACCCCACTCCAGTACTCTTGCCTGGAAAATCTCGTGGACAGAGGAGCCTGGTAGGCTGCATTCCATGGAGTCGCTAAGAGTCAGACATGATTGAGCGACTTCATTTTCACGTTTCACTTTTATGCATTGGAGAAGGAAATGGCAACCCACTCCAGTGTTCTTGCCTGGAGAATCCCAGGGATGGGGGGCCTGGTGGGCTGCCATCTGTGGGGCCACACAGAGTCGGACACAACTGAATTGACTTAGCAGTAGCAGCAGCACGGGTTCTTCATCTGGACAAAGGGCAGGAGTGGTGTGGAGGGGCCAAAGGAATGGTCATTTCCAGCAAAAGTGCTGGAAATTCTGTTTTCCTTTCAAAATCCACTTTCTATCCTTTTCCACCCTGCTTTGTCCCCTGACACATACTAACTATGTTTTCCATGGTCCGTTGTATTACAGCTTGCAGTAGCCATCAGCCAGTGGGGGGTATCAGCAGGAGATAAAATGGTGAAAGGAGAGAAAGGCCAGGGTATTTATTCCCCAGACTCCTTCCCTGCTAGGACATGAGTTGGTAATCATTCTTTGACAGAAAGCCACACTTCCTGTTGAATATTCCTTTCCTTATTATTTCATTTTTTCCTTGTTTCCTTAGTTTTTGGGACCCACTCCCTCCACTTGTCTCTTCAGGCTTAGCGGTGCTAATGTCTCCCAGTACTGCTAATCATGAGGTATTTTAGCATCCATTTTTGGTTTTCCCCAATCCTGCCCATTCACTTGCCAACGCAGGAGACGCAGGCTCCATACCTAGGCTGGGAAGATCCCTTGGAGAAGAAAACAGCAACCCGCTCCAGTATTCTTGCCTGAGAAATCCCATGGACAGAAGATCCTGGCAGGCTACAGTCCACTGGGGTCACAAAAGAGTTGGATGTGACTTAGCAACTACATCACAGCAACAAATCTTGCTCAAACCCCTGTGCATGGTTCCTTTATTAAATTCTCTTTAATTATCCCCTTTGAGTATGTCATCTGTTTTCTGTCATGAACCAAACTGATAAAACCCCTCAGTCTCGTCAGAGGTGTGTCAGTTTTATTAGACCTTCCAACCAACCAATGTGGGGTTTTATTTGATTATTTTTGGCTGGTTTCTTTTTATTAATATTTTCTACTTAAAAATATCCTTACTTCTGCTTTCTTCTATTTATTCTGTATGGTTTTTTGTAACTTCTTAAATTAGATGCTTAACTTTTTATTTTTCAAGCCTTGTTTCTTTAATAATACAAAGGTTTAAGAGCATAAATTTCTAAATACCACTTTAGCTGCAATGCATCATTTTTTCTGTTAGTTTTGATATGTAATATTTCCATTATTTCTCTGTTCAGAGTATTTTCTAATTTTTGGTATGAACTTTTTCCTTGACCTGTGACATATTTCATAGTATCTTTTTACATTTTCTAACATAGGGGTTTTTTTTGTTAAGCTTTCTGTTACTGATTTCCAATTTAATAGCATTGTGGTCAGTAAATGTGAACTATATAAGACTGATTCTTTGAAATCTGTTGCCATTTGCCTTTTTAAATGTAGTATGTGGTTAATCATCATAAGTGTTCTATGTGCTGGACTACCACTCACTGACACACTGCCTTTATGTGAATTAGGAAAATGTGCCCTTTCTTCCAGGTGAATGCAGCAGCACACCTGAGCAAGTGGTTTGGCAAGTGAAGCACGGGATAAATGTTTGACCTTCACTTGTCCCTTTGGCTAGGTGCTCTTGATCAGTGTACAATCTGTATGTGTTCTTATAAAGGATGTTTATTTTTCAGTTGCTAGGTACAGCTTTCTTTGTATATCTACAACATCAAACTTGTTCATTTGATGTTCAAATAGTCTACATCTTTATGGACATTTTTATTCTGTTTTATGTATCAGTCTCTAGGAGAGATGAATTAAAGGCTCACTGCCATGGTAGATTTGTCTATTTCTCTTTGTAGTTCTGTTATATGTTCATATATTTCAAAGTGGTTGATTATATTCAAGATTAGGATGGTTACATTTTCTTGGTGAATTGAAATTTTTATCAATATTTTGTAATCCTCAAAGTTTGGTAATTATTTTTTTTTCCTTAAAGTCTATTTTATCTGATATTAATCTCCATGCATCAGACTCTCAATATTGAAACTACCCAGTCCCTAGACTTCACCATAGACCTCACTCTCTGTCTAGTCCACTGGTACCCAAGAACCAGTGAGATCACCAGAGAACAGTACTCCCAGCTGCTGAGACAATGCCATATGCTGATAGCAAAGAACAGGCAAGCCAACAACAAGGATGCGAAACGTGATAGCTTTGCAGTCTTATGGAGCAAGAAAGCCAATTAGTTGTGAGCAATTCCTAAAGGAGTCATCATACCATGTAAAAATAGTTCTGCAGGCTCTGAGAGAGGGGAAAACCTCAAAGGACATCACTGCAGTCAGATCATACCACATTTGTGGGATACTGAGTAATATGCATGCTGCACACAGTTCAGTGTTTGGAAGAAGAAATCACTGTGATACAGTGGCAAGGTAAACCACAATATGGCAGAATATTATAGCTCAGTGGCTCTCAACAGGGGGCTATTTTATACTCCAGGAGACATTGAGTGATGTCTGGAAATACTGCTGTAACAACTGGTGTGGAAGGTGTGACTGACATCTAGTAGGTCTGTGCATTCTACAATGCACAGGATTTCCCCTGCCTTCCCCAAAGAATTATCTGACCCCAAATGTGGATAGTGCCCACTGCTGTAGATTATACAGTGAAGTATACATAAGCAACAGAATAGTTCTTCTTGGATCACAGAAGCCATCCTGTAACAATGATCTTGAACTTTTTAGGGAGGATGATGGTACAATGAAGATTCAGTATACCATTCTGTTCACTTTAAAAATATTCCTTAGTTTTTGGGAATAATGAAAAATGAAAAGCTCAGAGGGAACTCATATAGCTGAATCTCCTTGAAGTGGCAAAAGTTTTTTTTTTTTTCTTTTTTTGGAGATGTCATTGAAACTGAATGGTGTATTTTAGAATTTCAGAATCAGTACAGTAGAAGACTAGATATAGCTGATGAAAAACAATCATAATAAACAATGTAGCATTTCCCTGAACTTATTCTAAATACAGCCTGTCCCTTGAACAGGTTTTCAGTGCAAATGAACCTGGTTCATTTGATAAAACTTGCCAAATATAGAAGATATTAGTTCTAAAGTTCATACATTAATACATGTATGGTAGAATTTCTTCATTTCTTATGTCTGTATTTTCTGTATTTTCAAACACTTTTAAAAAAAGACCTCTTTACTTTGAAAAGCTACACAAATAGAACAGAGAATCTGTTCAGTCCTTTATCCACATTCCTAAAACGTTAATATTTTACATTTGCTTAATCATCCTTCGTTCTTTTCTGAAACATTTTAAAGTTGCAGCACAATGCCCCAATTATCTCTAAATACATCATATTTTCTTAAGGACTTTCGCATAACCACAAAACGAGTATTAAGTGGACATTTATACAGTATTATTACTTAATCTACAGTCATTCGAATATGGTCAATTGACTCCTTTTTAGCAAAATAATTTTTTTGGCTGGGGATCAGTTCTATTGTTTTCATTAATCTGGAAGAGTTCCTCAATATGTCTTTGTCTTTAGTGACCTTGATGATTTTGAAGAATGCAAGCCAATAATTTTGTTAGACTGTCCTTAATATGGGCTTGTCTGATGGCCCTTCGTGATTAAATTCAGGTTATGCGAATTTTGGTATGATGAATACTACAAAATTGGTTAGAGTTTTTCTTAGCACCTCATCAGGAGGCATATGACGCCCATTTGTCTAATGTATGGGAATAGCTTATTTTTATCAGAATTAGGAGGGTGTCTGCTGTTTTCCGACCGTAAAGTTTCTCTTTCGCCCTTTGAAATAAGTGTCTCCTCGGGAGCTACTTTGAGACATTGGAATGTAAACAAGTTGTTTCTCTTGTTACTTGCGCCCCCTAGTTTTGCCTAAGGTTTCAGTAATAGCGGTTGATACAGCGTCAGCGCTGGTGGCTGCGAGTGTTGCCCAGGCCGATTGCTCTCTCGTGAGATTATAACCCTCCTAACAGCAATGGCACCCCCACTCCAGTACTCTTGCCTGGAAAATCCCATGGGCGGAGGAGCCTGGAAGGCTGCAGTCCATGGGGTCGCTAAGAGTTGGACACGACTGGGCGACTTCACTTTCACTTTTCACTTTCATGCATCGGAGAAGGAAATGGCAACCCACTCCAGTGTTCTTGCCTGGAGAATCCCAGGGACGGGGGAGTCTGGTGGGCTGCCGTCTATGGGGTCGCACAGAGTCGGACACGACTGAAGCGACTTAGCAGCAGCAGCAACAGCAAAATGCCTGGTGCAAAGTAATCAGCTGCCTTTTCCCCGACTAATTTCTTTGATCTCAGCTGTTAGCAGGGTGTATTGTAATTGATCTGCTTATATGTTTGTCTTCCCCACAGACTGAGCTCGTTGAGGGTAGGAATCATGGCTTATTATTTCTCTATCCCCAGTGTCTAGCACACTTTAGGTGCTTTAAAAACACAAGTTTGAATTAACGGTCTGGAGCAGAGACGAGGAAAGAAGATAAAGGCTACGAGTTGGCCTGGGGATGGCATTTTTTTCTGCTCTAAAGGGAAGTGGGGCCAGGTTTGCAGAGGGCGCGGCCAGCGTAGTCACTCTGCGACGGGACCCATGGGTCCCGGGCACCTGGTTGGTGGCAGAGCCTCGGGCTTCCGCAGGGTGGGGTGGAAAGTGGGGCGGGAAATAAAAAACCGAACTCGCGGCTCCCGGCATTCCCCGTGGGCGGTGCTCCCCTTTGACCCCTCGCTCGCGTGCTACACATCCGGGCCTCTGCTACTAGTGAGGGGAAGATGGCGGCCGCAACCGTGGTGGTTCCTGTAGAGTGGATAAAGAACTGGGAGAAATCAGGGAGAGGCGAATTGTGAGTGTCCGGGCTGGAGGCGAGCGCTCCGCCAGGCCGGGCTCGGGCGTCAGCAGTGCTCTCACATTTGGCGGGAGGTGGGGGGGGGGGGGGAAGAGGTGTCCCCTCCCCCATCTGGGTGACGGGTGGGGATGCTTGACTGGGAGTTTCGAACTCGGGGAGGAGAGGTGCTGAAAACTGCCGCCGATATCCTGCCTTCCCTGGGAGGAGAAGCCCTCCCCTTAAAGCCCTGCTGCCCGCCAGAGCTTGTCTTTCTTTAGCTTCTTAGCAGAACTCCCCGTTTTGTCCCTGCAGGTCCCCGTGCTCTCGCTCCGTCTCTTTTTGTCCCCCTCTTCGCTGAGCTCACTTGGCTCCTTTCTCTTTAGCCGGCCGCGCCAGGAGGATTCCGACTTTCCGTCTCTCTCTGTCCCATTTCTTTACTCTGCACCCGTTCGACTCTGCAGTTTGGAGCCCGGCGCCTCCTCTGCCCAAAGTCCGGACCGTCCCCGACTCCCTTCCCTCTTTTCCGCCAGGGCATCGGGAAGGACCCCGCTTGGCACCTCTCGCCCTCCTGGGGAGCGATCTCCCAGACCGTCCCGGCCCCTCGTGGCGCTGCTGTCCATGGGCGAAGTGTAGCAAGCATCACCGCTTTCTCCAAGATCTACCTGCATTTCTTTGCTCCGTCTTTCCATCTCAGGGCCATTTAGGCTTGGAATCAACTTTTTCGTCGTTAAATGTTTCCTAAACCCCATTTTGTCCTGGGACTGCAACTAATTTTGGCAACTCTCCAAGGTTCTCGGGTACCTAGAATAACGTGTTTCCTGTAGTCATAAAACTTGGGTGTTTTTCCTCTTTCTTTCTTTTCCGTAACCCAGAAGACCGTAATCTGCAATAACCCGTGATTTCCTTGCCCCAAATTTCGGTTCTGTCTGTCTCGGGGGGAAAATTCGTTTAAGCAGCGGAACAAACCCCAGATTTTAAAACAAATGACTTATTGCGAATGTCTTTCTCTGGATCGCTTTATTAGTTAAAGCTCAGCCAGGTATGAGATTAACTCTTCATTAGCTGTTTTCCTCGTGGTTGCGCGACCCCGCCTCCCCTCCCTTCCCTGTCCAGTAGTCAGTTTACGGTTGCCCGTGTGAAAAATACGGTCTTTAGAACTTCGGTACCGGGACCAAACGCCGGGAACGTGTTGCCGGATCTTGCGCGTGTAATCGCGCCAGCCTACATGGCCCGCGCCAGCCTTCATGACCCTCCCCAGCCCCCGTCCGCACTCGCGCTACTTTCCGAAGTCTTAGTGTGAGCGCTAGAATTGGATCGCCTGGGTAGGCGGTAGTTTTAGCCACTTAACTAGCCAGGTGACCTTGGGTAAGTTCTTTAGCCACTGTGACCGTTTCCCCTTGAGTAAATTGGGAATAATAAGTACTCAAAGGATTGTTGCGAAGATTAATGCCTGTAAAAAGCATTTGGCTTATAGTAAGTGCTCAAGTGATAACTACTATTACAAGTAATATTATTATTGCAGTCTTTAGATATTTCAGCTTCTCTGAACAGCTCTTGCACTTAAAAGTCTGTACTACTCAGGTTAGCAATTAATTCGTCTCTGATTCTTTCATGTAATCTCATGCACTCCAACGAATTGAGTGATCCGTTAAGAGTGGGGACTGTGTCTTACGTTTCTTTTGGTTCAACCTTCCCCTCCGTCCTCTGTCCCCCTCCCTCCAGCCGCTCTAGCGTCTGCTTAGGGAGCTTATTGTTTTATGAACTGACAGGGAAGTCTGTTTGATAACCACTCACTTTTAACTGTTAGGAACATTTTGCACATCCTTGTACGTGCTACTTAACAAGTAGCTGTTAAAGTGTCTTGTGTGTGTGGGGAAGGCAGAATGAGAAGTTACCAAAGCAAAGCATCATTTTCATCTATATGAGAGTAGGATAACCACCCCCCCCCAAATGGGTACACCAGTTTACTATTACTCTGTTTACTCTTAAAGTAAACTTAGTTATTTGGGGACTGTCATCTTTGTGGATTACTTAGCTTGCTCCTTCCTGCTGTTTTTGACAGTTTTACTGTTATTCCCATCTTAGAGTGAGTGATATTAGGGCTAGGAGATAAAATTCTGCTTGGCTTTTGACTGGCAATGGTTAAAGAAAAAGTCATGTTGGAGTTTGAAAATATCTAGTCAGAATTGGAACTTTGGATTCATCTGATGCATATTTACATGATCCATGCTATCCATCGTAATTTCTGTGTTTTTGAAGAGCTGCTTCAAAACTTTTATTCGAATTTAGGTGTACGTAGTTATTGCGTGGCTTGTGGAATGTAGTTCGAATTATAGTAGATCCAGATTAGTATATTCAGTTTTATAACTGTTCTGTTACATGGAGAGAGTCGTGTGACATTAATGAAGTATTTTAATAGTTGTGTGACATAATGAAATATTTTAAATAGTCAAACTCATCACCATCCAGTACTTAGTCTTCATTTGACCTCTTTTCCCTCTTAGGAAACTTTATTGCATATAGTCTAACTTTGGAGTTTTTTATCTTGCTAACTATAGAGTTAGTGTTTTCATTTTATTATAAAAAATGGTATTATAAATATATTACAAAAAATCTTTTCCTTTCTCTGGAAACAGCTTCTTAAAATATGAACCAGCAACCAGAAATGTTAAAAAGATAATGTCCTACCAAATTATTAGTGAATCCATTTACATATTTGGCTTTTAAGATTGATCAGTATTTAAAATTATATCTTCAGTGGATTTTTCCTTAATGAGAAGAGTTAACAGATGAGCTTTAAGTTGACCAAAAGTCATGATATTTTTCATGAGGTGTAAGTTCATTTCTTGTCTGTTACTTTCTATAAGTCTGTATTCTGGGAGTTGTATCAAGTTCAGCAGCACAGTGTTAAAGGAACGTATGAGCTGTATGGGGCGTTTTATAATATTGAGAGGGCAATTCTTTATTTATGCCTCATGAAAAGCAGCTTTCAATTAATATGGAAAGTCTTGGCTTTGAAGAGTAAGTTTTGTTACATAACTAGGGAGAAAAGAAAAACTGTATTTTGCCCATGTGAATGGGCCATCACATACCTAGCTAACCTATTTCCAGAGATACTGATTATGTTTTTAATGATAAATTACAGAACTCTTAAAATGATCTTTTCCAAGAGATAGCAAAAGCACAAAGGACTCTGAAAACATAATTAAGTGTCCTTTGCAGTAACACTTAGATCTACTTTTCAGAGTTTCACATCTTAATGCAAACTCTGAAATTCTGTGACATATGCAAAATATGGATTTAATCACTTTAATTTTGGAATTAGAGCTTAAGTTTCTTGATTATTTCATATTATCATAGGATTTGCCATGATTAAGCTAATAAACTTGCATGTACTGGTAGATCTAGGGGAGAATTTTATTTCTAGTAGACATCTTTAACACAGTGAGCCCAGCATTTCTTTGTGTCAGAAGCAACCTTAATGGAGGATTTATATTCCAAGCTCTTAATCTGAAGATGTTCGCCTCATGTCAATACTTATTTTAAAATACTTATATTTGTTGAATATCAAGTATTTGTTTAAATAACTTGATTCTTTTTCTTTAAAAAATTCACATATCAAATAGAAATTTTTGCTGGGCGTTACCTTATTCCTCAGTAGCTCAGCAGTAAAGAAACCATCTGCCAATGCAGGAGACGTGGGTTTGATCCCTGGGGTGGGAAGATCTCCTGGAGGAGGAAATGGCAACCCACTCCAGTATTCTTGCCTGGAAAATCCCATGGACAGAGAAGGTTGGTGCGCTACAGTCCATGAGGTGGCAGAGAGTTCGACATGATTGAGCACACACACCCACGGGCAATAATACAGTTTTAAAATTTAATGGCCAACTGTTTTGGTTGCCATTCTTTTCTTCATCTGGTACTGGATGATTTGACATATTCCAGAACTTATGGAAAGGCATGTGGATGTCATTAAATGTTGTCTGACCTGAATTTTTTGGAGCAAAGTAGGAGGAGGGAGTTTATAGCAAACAGTCTAAGAAATTTTTTGTTTTAATATTTGTCTTTTTTTCCTTCAAAACGTGCTCTAAGTTCATATGAAGCTTTATCTGAAACCATTTCTTCATGTCTTAGTTTTCATTTGCATTCGTTTTCTCATTTTTGACCTGTGTTCACAAGTACAAGTCTTGGTCTATTTCCCTGGTAAGAGAAATTCAATCTTCAGAAAATGTAGCAATATCAGGAGATTTTTCTGGGCTACTGCTTTCTTTTTTTGTTAGAAAAATTGTTCTTTAAAGTAGCATGAGTGCTATTAATGTACTTGTGCGCAGGAACTTCTATTGTCTTGAATATTTCCTGTTCCTTTTCCTCCTCGTAAGTGCATATTTTCCTTTTCTTAAATGCATGTTTTGAGATAAAACTACATATCCCAATACTCATTTTTTGGGGGTTATGTCTCCTGTCAATGATAATAGAGGTAACACTTGCTTAACAAAGTTTAGCCACCTTTTATTTTGTTTTTAAAAATTAGTTGAAGCACAGATCTACATCAATTTTTTATATGTAGAAGCAACTTTGAGATGTTGCGTATAATCCAATAGTTCAGGCTTATGTTATGTTTCCAAGTAAGATGGAAAGTCAAATACTCATGTTAAAGAGTATTCACAAAATACTTAAGTTCTTGGAAGAACTTAAGACATTTTATTCAGTTTAAGTTTCGTATATCTTTGACAGAAAGTAGACTCTTTGTTCTCAGGGGCCTGAGGTTGCATCTCCACTGTAGCACCAAACTGTCATAAAAGAGGAAAAAATGGTAAACCCAATTATTTGGAGGTTATTAAGGGACTAAAATAGTCATTTGAATTTTTTCCAAGGCAGAATATTTGATTATTTTTAAAGCCATATTAAAATGGGCAACTGTTGAAGTTTTGTTTTTCTCCTCTTAAGATTTAGGATAGAGTACTAAACTGTACAAGAGGCGTAGTAAGATATGCAGCATTGTGAAACAGGATTGTTTTTTTAAGGATACTTCATAATCTTCTATTAGTGGAAGAACTTAGGGGAAAAGCTGGGTCAAATCTATTGATTGGGGGAAAATTCTTAGTGAGTTTTTAGTTTCCTCCAACAACTAGGGAAGAAGTATTTTATACTAGGGACATAAAAGTTATACAAATAAGTTGCTTTATATAATGTAATAACTCATCAGTGATTCCTTACACAGTTTGAGGGAATCTTTAAGATGCTAATTAATAGTGCATGATGACATTATCATCTGCGTCCTAATGAATGTTTGTAGCTTTTGTGACTGACAAGATGGAATTACATTTCAGTTATTTTTAAAAATTATGTAACAATGACTGTACCATTAGATTAAGTGGGATTTGGTACACTGACATTTGCCCCTCCCCACTGGAAGGATTATAGCAAAAGACATTTGCATTAAGCTTGTTAAAACAAATAGAAAATGAAGCTATTGAAAATGTGAATAAGCAGACAGATTCACTGTAAGAAAGAATATTTGACCTTGCTTTTTGGTAGCCAGGGTACAAAGGGAAAGATGAGTTACTGGATTTCCTTGCATTCTTCTGTCAAAGTTGCATTATTTCCTGCTCCTACATTCTGAAGGCAATTGAACCTATGGGGACAGAGAAAACCACGGGGGGAGGGAATTGTTTCAGTACTTGGTGGCAAATACTGAAGCAGCCTTGATGCACTGTCTTACATATTTACTCTGAACAAAAAGGAGCTAGGTGTCAGGCATTTTTAGGTTATATTCTCTGATGCTAGTCTGAAGCAGATATTTTTGTATTGCCTAATGTAATGAAGACTGGTTTTGTTTCATATTTGAGATAAGCTCGTTGTAGGTTTAACTTGCTTTGAGAAATTAAAAGCTTACCCACTGTCTTAGCACTTTGGAAGGCCTATCTGGTTCTCAGGAGAAATAGTTGAAAGTACTTGGAATCAAGCTTAAACTGCCTTATTTTACCGTTCCTAAGGTGCTCTCTGAAAATTTTTGTTCTTTTAATAGGAGTTGGTTAAAAACTAACAACTAAATGAGATTTTCAAACTGTGCAGATTTAGTAATAGTTGTCTGTTGGCAAGGCATTTTTATTCTTTGGTTTTGAAAATAATTTTGTGAGACCTACAGATGAATTTTTGACCTGGAAAAGTCCATTGAACCTTACCCTGCTTATCCTGATGATGGAGTCGTGAAATAAAAGACACAAGAGAGGTGAACTGCAAGGGCATGCGTAATCTGCAAAGTAGATAATCCCTCTGTGGATGGTTGTAATGTGGCATCATATTTCACCTTAGATGTGATATATAAGCACATTCTGTCAGTTTTATAGTTACTTGCTTTATTGACTGGATTGCTAGACTTAAAAAAATAAACGTATGCATTCGTTGGTTCTCCTTTTTTTGAGTTTTGTACAGCTTGTAGTAACAATTCCTTTTTCTAAATTGTGAAATTAAAAAAATACAGAAAAGTGCCTAAAATTTAAACATAGAGCTCAAAGAATCACTAAGATGCACACTCATGTAACTCATACCCAGCTCTAGTCAACATAATCCCCCTTACTTTTTGTACTCTTTCACCTCCCCTGTGATAACTGACATTTATGGCTTTCTCTTGTTTATTTACAGTTTTGCTACCAAGTAAGTTTAAGTTTGTTCTTTTTGAATTTCATATGAGTGGAATCATAGAGATGTGTTCTAATTGTTCCTGACTGCTTTTGATCAACATTATGTCTTTAGGATTCATTTGTATTTTGTGAGTATTTGCAGTTCTTTGATTTTCATAATTATAAGATGCTCCATTGCATAACTATACCATACTTTATCTCTTATGCTACAAGTTTGTTGTTTTGAGTTTTTGGCTGTTGTCAACAGAGCCAATAGAGCCATACTTATACAGGTATTTTGGTGTACACAGGTGCACGTACACCAACTTTGCTAGATACTGCCACACTATTTCAAAATATACTCCCATCAGCAGTGTATGAGAGTTCACCTTCACATCCTGGCTAACATCTAATATTGTGGTATGTGCTCAGTTGCGTCCGATTCTTTGCAACGCCATGGACTGTAGCCCTCCAGGCTCCTCTGTCCATGGAATTCTCCAGGCAAGAATACTAGAGTGGGTTGCCCTTGCCTACTCCAGGGGATCTTCCCTGCCCGGGGATCAACCTGCGTCTCCTGCATTGGCAGGCAGATTCTATACCACTGTGCCACCTGGGAAGCCCAACATCTAACATTGTCACGCTAAATTTTTTGTCTATATATATCTCATGTTATTTTCTTCAACGTTTTCATAGGCATTCTTTCAATTTTTTTTAGTTGAAGTATAGTTGATTTACATTATTAGTTTCAGGTATACAAAGCAGTAGTTCAGATTATACTGCATTTACAGGGTATTACAAAATAATGGTTACAATTCTCTGTGCTACACAGTATGTCCTTGTTGTTTATTTTATACATGAAAAGTGAAAGTGAAAGTCGCTCAGTTGTGTCCGACTCTTTGTGACCCCGTGGACTGTAACCCACCAGGGTCCTCTGTCCATGGAATTCTCTAGGCAAGAATACTGGAGTGGGTAATGGTTCTTTTCTCCAGGGGATCTTCCCAACCCAGGGGTTGAACCCAGGTCTCCCGCATTGTAGGCGGATTCTTTTACCACCTGAGCCACCAGGGAAGCCCAGGAATACTGAAGTGGGTAGCCTAACCCTTCTCCAGAGGATCTTCCCAACCCAGGAATTGAACCGGGGTCTCCTGCATTGCAGGCTGATTCTTTACCAGCTGAGCTACCAGGGCGGAGGCTATTTTATACTACTATGGCTAACTATTTTATACATAGTAGTTTGTTAATCCCATAGTCCTAAACTGTCTCCTTCCCACCCCTCTCCTTTGGTAACCACAAGTTTGTTTTCTGTATCTGTTTCTGTTTTGCATATGCGTTTGTTTGTAGCATAGGTGTCTGTCTGTTTTTTTCACTTTTTATTTTGTATTAGAATATAGCTGATTAACAATGTTGTGATAGTTTCACAACAGTGAAAATATTCAGCTATACGTATGTATTCATTCTCCCCCAAACTCGCCTCCCATCTCGGGAGCCCTGTTGCACTCAGCAGAGTTCCATGTGCTATATAGGCGTCTTTTTCTATATTATTGGTCATTTGGATTTTGGTTTATTGTGAAAGATCTCTTTATATCTTTTTTCCATTTTTTTTTGATTGGATTGTTTGCATTTCTTTCATTGATTTGTAGTTCTTTCTATAAATTGTAGTTCTTTCAGGGGGTTACACTGTGTGTGGCAGATCTCTTTTGTTTTTTTTAGGCTTGGATTTCCACTCTAGAGTTGTGACTTTTAATGAGTAGAAGTTGTTCATTTTAATATAGTTAAAATGTGTCTGTCTTTTACTTTCTGAGTAGTACTTTTTTGTGTTTACTAGTTTATCTCCCTTCTAAGGTTAATGGACTACATCAGTGGCACCCCACTCCAGTACTCTTGCCTGGAAAATCCCATGGACAGAGGAGCCTGGTGGGCTGCAGTCCATGGGATCGCTAAGAGTCTGACACGACTGAGCAACTTCACTTTCACTTTTCACTTTTATGCATTGGAGAAGGAAATGGCAACCCACTCCATTGTTTTTGCCTGGAGAATCCCAGGGATGGGGGAGCCTGGTGGGCTGCCATCTATGGGATCGCACAGAGTCGGACACGACTGAAGCGACTTAGCAGCAGCAGCATGACTTTTTGGAAACATTATGTTGCTTTCCCTTTTTAAGTCTTACCTAACTGGAGGTGATTTTTATGTGTGTTGTGAAGTAGGGGGTTGCAATATATTGTCGTGGTGGATGTATATGAAGAAAGTTCAGCCTCACACTTAGAGTTGGCAAAAGGAAGAGAATTTTAGTAGCCTTTTCAGATAATTATAGATATTTTTTAATATCATGTCAAAATTTGTCAAATGGTAGTTTCTTAATGGTTTGTTGCAATGCCAAACCTAAAATCATATCTGTATACTCCTTGTATGTTGTTAAATCCAGTTGTCTCTCTTTTACTTGGAATCCGTTTTACCCATGTATTATTTTGCAGAATCCTGCATTGGTCAGTTGGAAAATACTGGTTCACCCAATGATGCAGCACTTCCAAATGTGACACAATGCACTGTATAGTATAAAAAAACCACATTCTTCAGTATCATCACTGAACTAATCAGGGAAGTTTTTTATGAATTGTGAACTAGCCAAGTCCATGGTGCCAGATTAAAGTTTTCAAAAATTCTAATTTTTGTTTGAAACCTTACCTTTTATCATTGGCAACAGACACTCTCAGCTTTTTCCCTTGAAGTGACTGGCTCACTTGGTTCATTTTTGAGAAAATTCCAGCCAAAGACCCAAATCTGAATAACCATAGTTCTTCAGTTCTTTCAAGTAAAAAGAGCTTCTTTTGTGGTTCAGCTGGTAAAGAATCCGCCTGCAATGCATGAGACCTGGGTTCCATCCCTGGGTTGGGAAGATCTCTGGAGAAAGGAAAGGCTACCCACTCCAGTATTCCGGCCTGGAGAATTCCATGGGCTGTATAGTCCATGGGGTTGCAAAGAGTTGGGCACTTTCAAGCAACTTTCACTTTTAAGTAAAAATGGTGTTCTGTGAAAAAGCAGCTAGTTCAGCTCACAATTCAAACAATTGCATAAGTGATTTTCCTGGAGACAACCATGGTATTTTGGTGTGTGACAAAAATGTCTTATGTATACTTTCCAATTTGTCACATAGAATATTAAAAATATGTATTCTAAAAAAAACATGTTCTCAGGGCTAGGATTTAATAAAATTCATTAAGGACATTTTCTTTATTGTAGATACAAACATATAACAGATAAATCTTAACACATTTTTAAGTAAACAGTACAGTATTGTTAACGATAAGCACAATGTACAACACATCTTTAGGTCTTTTTAATCTTGGATGGCCGACATTTATACACATTGAACAGCAGGTTCCCGTCTCTCTCCCTCTAGCCCCTGGCAACCACTGAAATTCTACTTTTTGCTTCTGTGAGCTTGAGTACTTTAGATACCTCATATAAGTGGAGTCATGTAGTATTTATCCTTCTGTGACTATTTTGTTTCGCATACTGTCTTCATGGCTCATCCATGTTGTTGTATATGACAGGATTTATTATTAAATAACGTTCCATTGTATATTCATGAGATTTTCTTTATGTACTCATCTGTTGATGGACATTTAGGTTTTTTCCTACGTCTTGGCTATTGTGAATAATGCTGCAATAAATATGAGACTGCAAATACCTCTTTGATATCCTGATTTCAACTTTTATGAGCAAATACCTAGAAGTGGGATTGCTGGGTTGTATGGTAGTTCTATTTTTACTTACTTGAGGGACTCCCGTACTATTTACCATTTTATATTCCCACGAACAGTGCACAAGGTTTCCAGTTTCTTCATATCCTCCCTAACACTTATTATCTGTTATTTTTTAAAAACAGGTGTTTTAGGTTCACAGAAAAGTTGAGAAAAAGATACATAAATTTCCCATTTACCCCTTGTCCCCACACATGCATAACCTCCCACATTCTCAACATTTCCCCACCAGAATGGTATATTAGTTACAACTGATGAATCTGCACTGACACATCATAATTGCCCCCAATTCATAGTTTACCTTTGTTTTCACTATTGGTGTTGCACATTTTATCAGTTTAGACCATAATGACATGTATCCGTCATTATAGTATCAGTATTTTCACTGCCCTAAAAATCCTCTATGCTCTGCCTATTGGTCCTTCTTCCCAGCCCCTGGTAACCATTGAACTTTTTACTGTCTCCATAGTTTTGCCTTTTCCAGAATGACATATAGTTAGAAACATACACTGTGTAGAGTTTTCAGATTGACTTTATTGACTTACTAACGTGCACTGAAGGTTTCTCCATGTCCATGTCTTTTCATAGCTTCATTGCTTTATAGCTTATTTCTGTATGGTGCTGAATAATATTCCATTGTGTGAATGTACCAGTTTATTTATCCATTCACCAATCGAAGGACATCCTGATTGGTTCCAAGCTTTGGTAGTTATGAATGAAGGTGCTATAAACATCCTTGTGCATGTTTTTGTATAGACCTAAGTTTTCATCTCCTTTGGGTAAATATCAAGGAGTGAGAGGGTTGGATTGTAAGGTAAGAGTATGTTTACTCTTGTAAGAAACCTCTAAACTGTTGCAGTGTGGCTGTACCGTTTTTCCTTCCCATTAAGGATGATTGAGTGTTATGTTGCACCACATCCTCGTCAGCATTTGGTGTTGGCAGTGTTCCAGATTGTGGCCATTCTAATAAGTGTATAGTGGGATCTCATTGTTTTAGTTTCCATGTCCGTGATGATGTATGATGTGGAACATCTTTTCATATGCTCATTTGCCATCTGTATATCTTTTGATGAGATATCAGTTAAGGTCTTTGCTCATGTTTAAATTGTTTGTTTTTTTATTGTTGAATTTTAAGAGTTATTTGTATATTTTGGATAATAGTCCTTTATCAGATGTCATTTGTTTGCTTGCAGTTTTTTTGATAATGACCACTTTTACAAGTGTGAGGTGATGGCTCATTTTGTTTTTGATTTGCATTTCTCTGATAATATGTGATGTTGAGCATCTTTTCATAACCTATTGGCCATTTTGTCTGTCCTTTTTTTTTTTTTTTTTTAAGGCTATGCTTTGCAACATGTGGGATCTTAGTTCCCCAACCAGGGATCAAACCCATACCCCCTGTATTGGGAGTGCAGAGTCTTAACCACTGAACCACTAGGGAAAGACCCTTGTAGATCTTCTTTGCAAAAATGTCTATTTAACCCACTCCAGTATTCTTGCCTGGAGAATCCCATGGACAGAGGAACCTGGCAGGCTACAGTCCATGGGGTCGCAAGAGTTGGACATGACTTAGCGACTAAACAACAATTCATTTTTTAATCAGGTTGTTTTCTTGCTATTGAGTTGTAGGTGTTTCTTATATATTTTGAATGTTAGCCCCTTATCAGATACATGGATGGTTCACAAACATTTTTTCCCCCTATTTCATGGGTTGCCTTTTTTTTTTTTTTTAGCCACAACTTGAGGCATGCAGCATCCTANACTTAGCGACTAAACAACAATTCATTTTTTAATCAGGTTGTTTTCTTGCTATTGAGTTGTAGGTGTTTCTTATATATTTTGAATGTTAGCCCCTTATCAGATACATGGATGGTTCACAAACATTTTTTCCCCCTATTTCATGGGTTGCCTTTTTTTTTTTTTTTAGCCACAACTTGAGGCATGCAGCATCCTAGCTCCTCAGGGATCAAACTGTGTCCCCTGCAGTAGAAGCATGGAGTTTTAACCACTGGACCATCAGGGAAGTCCCCTGCCTTTTCATTTTGTTTGTCATTTCTTTGCTGTGCATACAGTTTTTAGTTTGATGGTCCACTTGTCTGTTTTTGCTTTCATTGTCTGTGCTTTTGGTGTCACATCCAAGAAATCATTGCCAAGACCAATGTCATGAAGATTTCTCCCTGTTTTTTTCTAGGGGTTTTACAGTTTCAGGTCTTATTTTTATGTATTTGATCCATTTTGAGTTGATTTTTGTGTATGATATAAGTATCCAATTTCATTCTTTTGTATATGACTATCCATAATGCTGTTGAACATCTAACGAATTTTTCAGTTTAGTAGTTATGTTCTTCAGTGCTGGAATTTGTTTGGTTCTTTTAAAATTTTCTGTCCTTTTGTTAAAATTCTCATTCTCTTCATATATCATTTTCCTGAACTCTCTGAGCATCTCTATGATGGTTATTTTAAATTCGTTGTCAGATAATCCATATACCTCTAATTCTTTAGGATCAGTTTCTGAAGACAAATTTTGTTCCTTTTGTTAGGCCAATTTTACCTGTTTCTTTATGTTCCTTGTAGTTTTGCATTGGTATCTTTGCATTTGAAAAAACACTTTTATCCCAGGCTTTATGGACTGTTTCAGTGCAGGGAAAGGCCTTTACCAATCAGCTTGGCTATAGATTCTGGGATCCTCTCAAATTTTTCTCTGGATGTGTCTTCTCTGGCCTAATGTGTAGATTCCAGATTAGAGGGAGTTTCTACAAGCTTTCCCTCTCTTGCATCCTCTGGTGTCCATCTGTTGTACCCTAGGGTCCTCTGAAGCAGCAGCATGCCACCCAGCTTTTTTTTGTTCTTAGTGGCTCCCAGGCAACTAGAGTATGCTGGGTACCGTCAGTGCCCTGAGTCAGGCTAGACATAAACCAGTCTCTCAGGTAGTGTCCCCTCCCCCAAAGCTGGAATACTGGGCACATGCTCTAGTTTTCTCTTTCCCTCTTGAGGGAGAGATTGCCAAGNTCACTGGGGGGTAGAATCAATGACTTTTTTTTTTCCAATCTGGAAAAATAATTTATAATCAGTATTCTATTTCAAATAAGTTATTAGATAATTTTCTGTAAGTATTTACTTTTATCAAAAATTAAATATTATCTTAATATGAAAATATATACTTTTTGAAGAACATCTGGATTTTTGAGTAGAAAGCATTTTCAAATGAGTGAATGAACCAGTTTTCTTTCTGTCATTTGAGTAAGAGATGTGTATAAGAGACAGGTCTTCTCTCCCTCCTCAGAGAGAATTTGGAAATTGGGAATTGCCTTCCAGCCATGCGGTGCTGTGCCAGGAGTAGGGACTGTGCTGAAAGAGCATCATGTATTTTCCTAGGGGCTTTAATGTAGCTGGTTTAGTTCTTGCCTGGGGTGCAGGAGCCTCTTAACTGTCTCTGAATTTCTCATAAAGGGAATTGTGGATGTGTATTGTTGAGTTGTGTTTCTATGGGAGGAAGAAAGGCCTGGGACCTCCTATTTTGCCATCTTGCTGAGCCACTCCCATCAAGGACTGGCTTTTGTTTGTGTGAATGATCATGAGAGATGTAATGAAACAATTTGGTGACATCTTACATGAGACTGACTTTATTCTTTGATTTCTTAAAAAAATCTTTATTTTATTCTTTGACTTCTTGATTGTGAAGAATTCAG
This sequence comes from Neotragus moschatus, assembly GCA_006410615.1. Taxonomy (NCBI): domain Eukaryota; kingdom Metazoa; phylum Chordata; class Mammalia; order Artiodactyla; family Bovidae; genus Neotragus; species Neotragus moschatus. The sequence continues at coordinate 2,670,344 of SJYA01005647.1, read as the reverse complement.
TGAGACAGTTTGGTGCTACTACCCTGATGAATGCTAAGGTGCCAGCAGTCTCACCTTCCTTTGCTTTTGAATTATTATTGCAAATGTCAGTACAGTAAGAAGGGAAATGCAGTCTTACTACTATTACGAATATAGTTTTGACCTTGCAGAATGCCAGAAAGTGTCTTGGGGATCAGGGGTTTGTGAACCACACTATCAGAACTGCTTTATCAAGTTATAACTTTTTTTCCTTACTCCTAATTTTTAAAGTTTTTTAAAAAATAGTGAATGGTTATTGAATTTTGTCAAATGTCATTTATGCATAAAAAGATGTAGAAAACTAAGAATAGAAACTTTCTAAACTGTTTTGTGATTTTAAAAGTTTAATGTGGTAAATTAATTTGAATCAACTTTGTGTATTTGGGATAAACCCATGTTAACCTTGATGTATTTCAGTATTTTTCAATTTATACATCTGTACATATTTAATGGAGCTTCCCAAGTGTCTCAGTGGCAAAGAATGCACCTGCCAATGCAGGAGACATAAGAGAAGCAGGTTGATCCCTGAGTCGGGAAGATCCCCTGGAATAGGAGGTGGCAACCTGCTCCAGTATTCTTGCCTGGGAATTTCTATAGACAGAGGAGCCTGGCAGGCTACAGTCCATGGGGATTCTCCAGGTCAGAATACTGGAGTGGGTTGCCATGCCCTCCTCCAGGGGATCTTCCCAGCCCAGGGATCGAACTCAGGTCTCCTGCATTGCAGGTGGATTCTTTACCATCTGAGCCACGAGGGAAGTGCATACATTGCAATAGATGTACTTCTTAAGCCTTTTTTATCCTGAGGATTCCCCCACCATCTTTTATTTTTCCTTGTAATACATTTGTTGAAGAGACTGGGCCATTGTCCTGTAGAGTTTCCCACAGTTTGTATTTAAGTTTTGCTCCCCCTCCTCAAAGACAACTTCATACGTGGTGGTATATTCTTGTATTAGGATCAGGAGGCACATAATATCTGATTGCGTTTTAGGATGTGAACAGCCATTGGTAGATGCCTAGATCCTTATATTTATTAGGGACTTAAAAATGGTGCTGTTCTATCATACCTTTGTTTGTTAGCTGAAATACTAACAGGCATTTCTTATCAACTGTTGGTTTGTATACAAAAGGCAGAATAAGTGCTTGATTTTCATTCTTTTATTTACCTATTTTCATTCAAAATAATGTCTTGATTTATTAGCATTTTCCAGTATGGTTTTTAGGTTTATTTAAATTATAAATGTATAATTTAAATTAAAATGTGTAATACATTTCCAGATGTTTTTAGTTGATAGAATTTGCTGTATAAAGATTATCTGTGTTAGCAGTAGAAATTAATACAGATTATTTGTTTTATTCTAGTTTACATTTATGCCGGATCCTCAGTGAAAATAAAAGCCACGATAGTTCAACTTATAGAGGTAAGACTTTTGAAAGTATCATAGCTATGACATTTGGCTTGGTCAAAATTAATAAAATACCCTGTTTTCCATTAAATTTTATAAATAGAAGAGCTAGCATGGAAAGAGAAACTAATTCTGATCTTGTTTGTGCTAGGAAACTTGCAGAAACTGAGGTTCAGTGTTTTTACTAAAGCTGGTTATGTTTAGGTGGTATCTGGGGATCTTGTTAAAGGCAGTTGTCATGGAAAACATTACAAGCAAAGGAGTTGTTTATGACTGCATATCTCAAATATGATTTATTAAGTAAAGTGTTATGCAATTAAACGGAATGTAAATTTTTAGTTATTTTAATTTTAAAGGATTTATTGTTTACTTTTTTGAATTTAAAATTAGATATATGGATTCAGAAAAGGAGGGGCAAAAACAAAAGCAATGATGCCCAGTAATTTAAACCATTTTCATATGTAGCTTTCACTGGGGGGTAGAATCAATGACTTTTTTTTTTCCAATCTGGAAAAATAATTTATAATCAGTATTCTATTTCAAATAAGTTATTAGATAATTTTCTGTAAGTATTTACTTTTATCAAAAATTAAATATTATCTTAATATGAAAATATATACTTTTTGAAGAACATCTNGGAGGGGCAAAAACAAAAGCAATGATGCCCAGTAATTTAAACCATTTTCATATGTAGCTTTCACTGGGGGGTAGAATCAATGACTTTTTTTTTTCCAATCTGGAAAAATAATTTATAATCAGTATTCTATTTCAAATAAGTTATTAGATAATTTTCTGTAAGTATTTACTTTTATCAAAAATTAAATATTATCTTAATATGAAAATATATACTTTTTGAAGAACATCTGGATTTTTGAGTAGAAAGCATTTTCAAATGAGTGAATGAACCAGTTTTCTTTCTGTCATTTGAGTAAGACTTGTTAACACTCTTTGCTCAATCCCCAAAGATATTTTACAGTCATCCTGCTTTTAAAATTTCAGATCATTCATAAAGATTTTTGAGGTTGTTAATATAATGCCATATTTGAATAAGTCAGTTGACTGTCAGAAGAGTAAGACTGAAGAAAGAGCCCTTTTAAAAAGCACTGGATACTTTTCCCCCTCCTCATGTTTGAAACAAGTTTCTAACTTCTCAGTTAAATTGTATCTTGTTTGTGTTTGAAACCTTAAGTGGATTAAAAAAAAATTCTCAGAAGAACTATAAATAGCATAATAGGGTGGTTACTCTTAACAGTTTTAAATGGAACTACTTAGATTTTTAATAACTATCAAACTATTGTTAATTTGCATGGTTGTTCTGATTCACATATGAAACTCAAATTAGTAGGGGTGTGGCCTCATTGGCTCAATTGTGGGGCTTCTCTAGGCTTCCCTGGTGGCTCAGAGGTTAAAGCATGTGCCTGCAATGTGGGAGACCTGAGTTCAATCCCTGGGTCAGGAAGATTCCCCTGGAGAAGGAAATGGCAACCCACTCCAGTACTCTTGCCTAGAAAATCCCATGGACTGAGGAGCCTGGTAGGCTACAGTCCATGGGGTCGCAAAGAGTTGGACACGACTGAGCAACTTCACTTTCACTTTCTTTTTCTTGCTCTTGTCTACTTGCAGGGAACTGAATGTTGTTTCTTTAGAATTTCCTTTGTATATCTCAAGGGGATTGACTCTGGGTATTGTTCCTTCTGCCTTTTCTCTTTTTGCCTCTTTCTCCAAATTGATTTNCTGAGATTATCTGTGGTTTAGCAAATGTATCATCCTCGTTTTCCTTTTAGCACAGGTAGATAAATGTTAGGATAAAATATCAGTTATCTTTCAGAGATCAGCCTGTTTTTCATTTATATCATCAAATTTTTATTGCCTTGCTTGTTTTGTTCTGTCATACGTAATTTTATGGCACACTTGGTTTTACTGGGAAAAGATGGATAATACATTTTTAACTTTCAAAAGACTAAACACAGAAAATTACCTTTTTCTTAAAGGTGATTTTTGAAATTGTATAAATAACATTAATTATGTTTAGATGAAATGAATTGGTATGAGTTACTGATTAAGGTTTTCATATTGGTACCTAAGTTTGGTACCTAAGTCCTTAAATGTAAAAACATGAAATGCCTTCACTTGACAGCAAATTGCAGATCAACAAAACATTGTAGGAGTCGACAGTGAAAATAGGATGTTTTCTTTGGAAAGTCATTCCTAACTTTTCTTAAGCCCACCTCTTGTGCAGCATCAAAGTAACCCATATTGTTCCTTTGTCTAAGCTCTCTTCCTGTCACCATATGAAGGTGTGTGTTATGTGATGCTTCTTTTATTGGAGTGCAGGCTTCTGGAGGACAGGGTTTTTGTTGACCAAGAAAGATTTAGCTCCTGCACATTGCTTGGGTTCAGTGAAGATTTGCCCCCGAAATAAATGAACTGGGCTACTGGGAAGATTGAAGAGTTCAAGCGACCAACCTTCCATTGTGTTGTGACTCAAAAACAGGTACCTACTCTGTGGGGGGATGTGCTTTCTGGCTAGGGACTATTGCTGAGCATTTCCTGTGTCTCTGACCTGAGTTAGCACTTTTCCAGAAAGAGTGAAGGCAAGACACCACCTTTTTTATCACTGATATTTAGGCAAGTGAGTAGGAGGGTGACCTCGAGTGATATCCACAGTTGATGACAGGTGACTTCCCTGTCAAAATAACAGGGACCTAATTGAGCCTGGGTCAAGATAGAAGAGAGGTTGGTTGACACCTGCAGGGAGCTAGGTACCAAAGGAAAAAGAGAAACTAGGAAGGTAGGTAGCCTTAATCAACACAGATTGAGTCAACGTACCACTTTTTTCTTTCCTGGGGGTAAAAATTGTTCATAGTCAGGTAACTGAAAACAAACAGGTATTGCTGGGAAGGACTATGAAAATAACTGTGTTATAGACATAAAACCTCTCTGAAATAAAGAACATCTCTGTTTTTCTCTAGGGTTTCCCTTAATGTCCCCCCCCCCCCCCCCCCCGCCCCATAAAATAACAGTAAGGATGGCTGATGAACATGAGCATTCCTAGTGATATTTGACATAACTAGTGGCTAAAAGGCTCATATTTCACAAAGAATGTCTAGAATCTCTAGAAATTCCTTTTACTTGTGGCTGTTCTTGAAGCTGCTTTTTCTGAAATGTTAGCATTTCTTCTTTTCTGTATAATTATAAGGGTTGTAAATTTTCCTCCCCATTGTAAATCTAAAGTTTTTCAATTTTAGTGTAGATTTAGCAGGGTTTTGTGGACTAGCCTTGGTAGTCTCTAAGACATCACTTACTGTTTCTGTGGATAAAATACAACAGGAGTTCCTAGCCATTTAAATGGGCATTTAAATGACATGTGAATTGGGGACTGTCTTTGCTACTTTGCGGATTACATTGTGATTGTTTTGGTGTCAGTGTCAGCAAAATGACCTGGGCCATTTGTTCTCTATTTTAATCTCCTTTGATTAAGGTTAGAATTCCCTCAGCCCCTGTGAGCCCATATTCTAGTGGGAATTTAGTTTATAATGCTCAGCTGTTTTGTTTTTCGGTGAGTGAGTGCTTTTTAAAAAATCTTAGTTATGTGGATAATTTCAAGTGAATATTATTTGTTACAAAAGCATTTTATTAATGGAAATTGAAAGCATCAAAATGACCTCATATTCCAACCATAGTAACAGATTTTTCCTTTGCATTTTAATTTTTATGAATTTATTATAAGCATAATGAAGGCATATTTGTGAGAAAGGTAGAATATATTTAATGAATCCTTCATAAGGAGTTGGGATAATCTGGCTATATTTCTTTTGTGAATAATTTAGTGGACAAATTAATATCATTATAAAATACTATTTTCATTATTTAAGGGGAGATTGATACAAGTTTTGATTTCTGTTATGTTCCTTTTTGTGGCTAGTAGTAGACCAAAGGAGATTTTTAAGTATTTGATTTCTTTTACACATTTTTTTATTTTTATGGCTGAGCTGAATGGCTTGCGGGATCTCAGTTCCCTGAACAGGAATTGAACCTAGGCCATGGCAGTGAAAGCACTGAGTCCTAACCACTAGCTGCTGTTGCTAAGTCACTTCAGTCGTGTCCAACTCTGCACGACTCCATAGATGGCAACCCACCAGGCTCCCCCGTCCCTGGGATTCTCCAGGCAAGAACACTGGAGTGGGTTGCCATTTCCTTCTCCTATGCATGAAAGTGAAAAGTGAAAGTGAAGTCGCTCAGTCGTGTCCCACTCTTAGCGACCCCATGGACTGCAGCCTTCCAGGCTCCTCCACCCATGGGATTTTTCAGGCAAGAGTACTGGAGTGGGGTGCCATTGCTGTTATGAGGGTTATAATCTTAGGAGAGAGCAATCGGCGTGGGCAACACTCACAGCCACCAGCGCTGACACTGTATCAACCGCTATTAGTGAAACCTTAGGCAAAACTTAGGGGCGCAAATAACAAGAGGAACAACTTGTTTACATTCCAATGTCTCAAAGTAGCTCCCGAGGAGACACTTATTTCAAAGGGCGAAATAAAAACTTTATGGTTGGAAAACATGGCAGACTTCTCCCCTAACCACTAGACCACCAGGAAACTCCTAAATATTTGATTTCTTAACTTGCTATGTTGCCCTGATTTTTTGATTTCCTTCAAAAGGGGGTTATAAATTGACTTTGTTTTACATTAATGTTTTTAGAGTTTTCTTACTTTTAAAGAGGGTAAGAAGGTAAAGATTTTAGTGTTTGGGACTAAAGAAAAAGGTAGCTGGAAGGATAGGTTCACCTGACCATTAACTCCTACCTCCTCCCAAAACTCCTCCAGGAGAGGGCTAATTGTGAATGAGACAACTGTACTTGTGGTTGACAATTCTCACAGGACTGCTGTGTTTTTTGTCTGTATGTACATATGTGATTATGATCTTCCCATAGTATCTACAGGGAATTGGTTCCAGCAGCCCCTTCAAATAGCAAAATCTGAGTATCCTCAAGTCCCTTATATAAAATTGCATAGTACAATGAATAAAGTCAGTCCTTCATATTCATGGGTACAGAATTTGTGGATACAGAGGGCTGAATATATTTCAGTTTGAATTCTGATGGAAATAGAGGAAAAATTGAGGTTTAGGTTTGGGAAGAAATTTCTCTGACAGGGTATGGGTTTTATATTTACTGTTATTCCTTACCTGTTTGTTGTCAGTGTAGCCCTGAGATTGAATTAACTATAATCTGAATGTAGTTAGAAAAATATGCAAAATCTCTTGGTGAGAAGAGTGGTTAATTTATATTCATTTGCTGGAGTTCTACACAGTCCTTAAAAATTATTTTGTAGACTTTGGTACTAGGAGGAAATACTTTTAAAAGTGTTTGTCGGGGATTCAGAGTACCAAATGATGTGAACTCTGAATGCAAGTATGTAAAACATGTAGACATATAGAAAAGGATTGGAAGGAAGTGCTCAAGCAATAGTTATGTTACAGTAGTGTGGTGGGCTCAGTTCAGTTCAGTCACTCAGTCATGTCTGACTCTTTGCCACCCCATGAACCGCAGCATGCCTTTTTCTACTCTTTAAGTATTGTGTTTTTGTGAAAATAAAAGGAAAAAATCTGCTAGAGAAAAGCATTAGAAATATATTTTTCTTAATCATTATTGGTGTTTATAATCTGAGAAGTAGGAAATACATAGGCCTTCCCTTAGAGGGTCTATCTTTCATGTTCACGAGATTGTGTCCTCACACTCTTCCTTTTATGTTTGACAGATTTCCAGCAAGCTCTTTATGAATTATCGTACCATGTCATTAAAGGAAATCTAAAGCATGAACAGGCATCTAATGTTCTTAGTGACATTAGTGTAAGTATGCATATGTTTTTTAAATTTTATAATTGTTACATATTTTTTTGCCTTTGATATAAGGGATCCTGAAGTATATAACTTTTTGTTGCTGGACAGTAATATAGATATTTTAATCTTTTTCTGTGGCTATGAGTAGAGCAGAAAATATTAGGTAAGCTGGGAGGGTAAAAACATCTATAAAAAATATTGGTTAGAATGTTCTCTCAATATTAACCTAACAAGACATTTTCTTTTGTTTGTGGTTATGTTTAGAAATTAAATATATTTTAAAAACTGAGAATGAAATTATTTTAAAATGAAGTTGTATGATTCTAACTTAATGCTAATTTTCATGTTTGCTTTAGAAAATAATAACTAGATTTTTTTCCTCACCTTTCAGTGGCTATTTAAAGGTGAGAAAAAAAACTTTGTTTCACTCTTTTGTTTAGTGGGCTTCCCTGGTGGCTCAGATGGTAAAGAAACTGCCTGCAATGCAGGAGACCTGAGTAGGAAAGATTCCCTGGAAAAGGGAGTGGCAGCCCTCTCCAGTATTCTTTCTTGGAGAATTCCATGGACAGAGGAGCCTGGCAGGATACAGTCGATGGGGTCACAAAGAGTCAGATACGACTGAGCGACTAACACAGACACACTTTTGTTTACTAGAAAGGTTAAGTTAGATTCAGATAAGATACTTTTCATGGTTGTTTGGTATTTGAATTGAAAGATGAACCCTCAGATTGTAAAGATGTTTATTGTACAGCAGGGGTTAAGTTTCATTTTTTTTTTTTTACAAGTGATATTTTATTTTTACTAGGCTGGGCTTTACACTTGTATAAATAAAAGTACATGTCCAGTTGAGAACAGCTTTCATAATAAGTATTTTTGAGGTGGTACCTGGAGTTTCTTGATATCTATATGAATTTCTGTAGGCTTTAAATGTCTGTAGCCTTTAGCTTTGTATGATTTTTCTGCTTCCCCAAGGATAGTCTTAAGGAATTTCTGTGTTTAGTTGTTGTGATTTTTTCCTCCCATCATGCTGAGATGTATTTGAGCAGTAGAGGTTCAGTATGAGTTTCTCTTTTATCCCTAAACTGTCTCTATCTGATTAGTTCATGTAGGAGTACTCTGTTTCTTCAATAAGTGATATTCTGTGTTTGAAAACTCTTGTCTTGCTCTATTATTTTGGAGCACTTTCATTCAAGTAGATATAGCCAGATTTCATAGCCCTTAAGAAAAGACTAATGTCTGATTGGCAATTAAGGTCATTTCATTCTGTAAATTGGGCATGAGTATAGGGTTTATTGTGTTAATGGAATCTGATTCTAATACTCTTCCCACTTATTGAGAGTGAATAGTCCAAATGAACTTAATGTGTTTCATTCTTACTTAGCTTCCCTTTCTTTGAGCACTTAGTAATATATATACTTCTGCAGCTGGATCCTTTGTCATGGTTAGATTCTCATAGTCCCATATTGCACTGTCCTTTATCTTAGCCATAGAAACATATCTTGTGTCTCTTACAGCTGCCAGGTTTTTCTTTAGAATTATATTTCTTTTCTTTACTCTCTGAAAATAGGCTAATTTTAGTGTTGCTGTAGTGCCAGCAAACTAATTGCAGTAATTGAACAGTGATCCTTACTAATGAAAAATGGCTCTAAAATTGGGCATGGGAGTGTGAAGTCAGGAGACAAATCTATTATAAATGTTGGATCCGTTTCTCCAAAGACTGCAAACATCAGTGCATAAAGAAAATATAGATTTTTGGTAATTATTTTCATTTTCAGAGAATCTTGAGTTATGAGACAACTGCTTGTACTTACTGCATTTTTCAGATTTCTGTTCTGAATATTATGATTTTTGCTTAGGTCAATGTTGACTCAGGTATGAGCACAGCATTTAAAGTTTTAGATGAAAAATATACCATTTCAAATAATCTTACTTTAGATAGGTATAAGGTACTCCAAATTCCAGTGGTTTTTGAGATGAAACTTCATTGGAAAAATGTTACTCATTTGTGTTTTTTATTATTTCCTGAGGTGTTTAAGGTTCTTTTTTTTTTTTTAAACTCAAGTTATTTCATGGTAGACATTTAAACAGGTTTTCTAACCATTATCTCCCTGTTTTAATTTTCTCTGTATTATGAAATTGGAAGAATTTTATTTGTCAACATAGTGGTATTAAGGTTTTGTTTTTAAGTTTTACTGAAGAGTGTTATTATGAACCCATAATACTTCCTAATGTGCTATTCTAGTATTTACTATGAATAATTATATTTTTTTAAATTAGGAATTTCGTGAGGATATGCCCTCCATCCTTGCTGATGTATTCTGCATATTAGGTAGGTATTAATAAGCCTGTATTGATTTCACTTATAAATAGCCTTTATTTCACTTGTAAAAGGTGTTTGGAAAATTAATGTTCTTTGTTAAATAAAATATTTTTTAAGCTAAAGATTTTACAAAAGTTTCTACAAATCTAGGTTATATTTTTTTTACTTTATAGAAAATATAGTATTGTAAATGAAATGTGAGTTTAATCACTAGGTTTAAATAGTTCTAGTTTATAATTTAAATGGTTTGAATTTTTCCAAATGTATCTTTGTATAAAATTGAGCTAAGTTAAGTCATTTCAGGTTTAAAAAATTCAGGTTTTCTGAAGTTAGTCTGAATTATTCAGATTTTAGTAACCACCTAATTAATATTATTCAATGCAGGTTATCAATGAATGTCAGAATATCAAACTTAGGACATTCAAGAGATAATTACTTAGCTATTGTACTCTTTTGATTTTTAATTTTAGAGCAAAAAGAGCCAAAGTAATCAAAAATACTTTTGTTTTGAGGATAAGAAACCAGCTTTGGAAATAAAACTTCTCTCTTTGTCCAGAATAAATAAGAATTCATGCAAGATCCCTGGAGAAGGGATAGGCTACCAATTCCAGTATTCTTGGGCTTCCCTGGTGGCTCAGCTGGTAAAGAATCTACCTGCAGTGTGAGAGACCTGGGTTCAATCCCTGGGTTGGGAAGATCCCCTGGAAAAGGGAAAGGCTACCCACTCCAGTATTCTGGCCTGGAGAATTCCATGGACTGTATAGTCCATTGGGTCGCAAAGAGTCAGAGACGACTGAGTGACTTTCATTTTCACATGCAAGATAAGAATGGAATTTCTTTGACTTGGAACAAAAGGTAGTATCCCTCCATGGGAAGCATGGATTTGAAAAATAATGTATATTACAAATATATTTCTCTGATTTTAAATCTGAATTAAAGTATCTGAGCACAGTTTTCCACATCAGTTTTAAACTTTCTGTAACTTTAATCTGTTAGAAAACATTACCAAACATTATAATATTCACTTTAAAATAAGACTTATTCTCTGAGAGTTTTTCAGGCTGGAATGAATTACTTTAGCTCATTAATCTTAACTCTTAGAATGAGATAGGTTACTTAATTTGTCTTACTGATAATCTGGAATTTGATTGCAACAAATCTAAATGCCTGGTCCTTGATCCTTCATGATGTTTAAGATTTTATAACATCAGTAATGTTGTGATCAAAATGTATGTGGACTGTGAGTGAAAAATGAAAAGAGCAGACAATTGATTGGATGACAGTATGTCCCCTTTCTGTTTTGTTTTCCCTGACGTGATTGTAATTGTGCCTTCTGTCAATCTTAAAACTCCTGATTTAGATGATAAAGTATTTGTCTTTGCTATCTATTGGATTGATTGATTTTAATTTTTAGAGCAGGTGCTAAAGATATTATATTACAAATAAATACAACATGAGTCAAGTTTCAATTAAAATAATTGTTTTTACTATAAGGAGTAAAGGAAAGATATACCCATTTAAATGCAGAGTTCCAAAGAATAGCAAGGAGAGATAAGAAAACCTTCCTCAGTGATCAGTGCAGAGAAATAGAGAAAAACAATAGAATGGAAAAGACTAGCGATCTCTTCAAAAAAATTAGAGTTACCAAGGGAACATTTCATGCAAAGATGGGCTTGATAAAGGACAGAAACGGTATGGACCTAACAGAAGCAGAAGATATTAACAAGAGGTGGCAAGAATACACAGAACTGTACAGAAAGATCTTAATGACCCAGATAACTACGATGTTGTGATCACTCACCTAGAGTCAGACATCCTAGAGTGCAAAGTCAAGTGGACCTTAGGAAGCATCACTATAAACAAAGTTAGTGGAGGTGATGGAATTGTAGCTGAGCTATTTCAAATCCTAAAAGATGATGCTGTGAAAGTGCTGCACTCAAACTCAATATGCCAACAAATTTGGGGAACTCAGCAGTGGCCACAGGACTGGAAAAGGTCAGTTTTCATTCCAATCCCAAAGAAAGGCAATGCCAAAGAATGTTCAGACTACCTCACAATTGCACTCATCTCACGCGTTAGCAAAGTAATGCTGAAAATTCTCTAAGCAAGGCTTCAACACATGTGAACCGGGAACTTCCAGATGTTCAAGCTGGATTTAGAGAAGGCAGAGGAACCAGAGATCAACTTCCTAACATCCGTTGGATCATAGAAAAAGCAAGAGAGTTCCAGAAAAACAGCTGCTTTATTGACTATGCCAAAGCCTGTGACTATGGATCACAACAAACTGGAAAATTCTTCAAGAGATGGGAATACCAGACCACCTTATCTGCCTTCTAAGAAATCTGCAGGTCAAGGAGTAACAGTTAGAACCAGACATGGAACAATGGACTGGTTCCAAATTGGGAAAGGAGTAGGTAGAGGCTGTATATTGTCACTGTTTATTTAACTTCTATGCAGAGTACGTCATGAGAAATGCCAGGCTGGATGAAGCACAAGCTGGAATCAAGATTGCCAGGAGAAATATCAATAACCTCAGATATGCAGCTGATGTTGAAGCTGAAAAACTCCAATACTTTGGCTACCTGACATGAAGAACTGACTCATTAGAAAAGACTCTGATGCTAGAAAAGATTGAAGGCAGGAGGAGAAGGGGACGACAGAGGATGAGATGGTTGGATGGCATCACTGACTTGATGGACATGAGTTTGAGCAAGCTCCGGGAGTTGGTGATGGACAGGGAAGCCTGGCGTCTTGCAGTCCACGGGGTTGCAAAGAGTTGGACACGACTGAGCAACTGAACTGAACTGATATGTCTATAATTCTGGAAGAATGATTTGTAGATATCATTTTGTGGAAGCTGTTAGTCCTTGATTGTGTCAGAAATACATTTTTGTCTTTCTCTGCATAATCAGTTATCAGCTTATCAGTAAAGTTCTAGTAATTTGGTTTTTTTTATTGACTTATTAGGATATATTTTCCCTTCATAGTTGTGTAGTAATAAGAATGATTGTTACAAGTCATTGCTTTTTACTAGTAACATGAATTCATGAAGATGGTGTTTGGTTGCTCTTGGGAAATTTCTTTTAGCCTATCCAGTCCATTTTTCACAAGCAAGATTAGGATGGCAAACTTGGAAAGAGAATTTCCCACACCTGCCCCCCTCACTCACCCACTCCTATCCTTGGCAGAAAAAAAAAATGATCCCAGGGTGACCCCAGACCAAGATAGGGGAATAGGAGTAAGAACGCGAGCTATCTCTAATGATAATGATCATGATAATTATAATGATTATAAGAGTAATAATAATATAGGTAGCCATTTTGGAACATCTTCTATATGTTCAGCACTTAATGTTTTCTGTAAGAGAGGTTTATGGATCAGAAAATTGAAGCTTAGGAAAGTAATTTCTCAAGGCCACAAAAATAGTAAGGCAGAGTTTGAACCTGGGTCTTTTTGGTTCTAGAGTCCATGATCTTTTTACTGCATCATGTTATCTTTCTAATATTTTGACAATTATAAGGGAAATCAGTGCTGTACTTTCCTGGTTGAGATAGCGTTTTCCTTTAAAAGACTAATCATGTAAGGGTAAGTGGGCCTGAGAGGTATTAATATATTAACTCAAAAGGAAAGTGTGGTGTAACTTGATGCACTGTTGGGACCTCTGAGCTGGGTTAGGTGATTGGTAATAGTGGGCCTAGAGTTTTAAATAACTGAGGGCTTTTTAGTAAAATCAGAGGGAAATTAAAGAGAACTTTGATGCTGATTTGAGGTTGAGGAGTCAGGAATAGTATATGAATTTATTGGAATAGTTTCATGAGTTAGAATAAAAAGAATACACAGGGAAGGCATAATTTGGATAATAGATTCCTGTGTTGATGATTGAGATAACTTAGATAAGAAATTTACTGAGGTCCCATTAAGCATTTCGTAACATGGTCAGAGAAGGCAATGGTACCCCAGTCCAGTACTCTTGCCTGGAAAATTCCATGGACGGAGGAGCCTGGTAGGCTGCAGTCCATGGGGTTGCAAAGAGTTGGACACGACTAAGTGACTTCCCTTTCACTTTTCACTTTCATGCATTGGAGAAGGAAATGGCAACCCACTCCAGTGTTCTTGCCTGGAGAATCCCAGGGACGGGGGAATCTGGTGGGCTGCCGTCTGTGGGGTCGCACAGAGTCAGACACGACTGAAGCGACTTTGCAGCAGCAGCAGCAGCAACATGGTCAGAACCCAGAGAGTTGTATCTTAATCAGGTCTGGTGGCTAAGAGGAGAGTATATTTGGTTTGTAGAAGACGAACCTGCTACCCAGGTACTCTCATTTTAGGGACTTTGGAGGCAGATTTTAGGGACTGTAGGGCCTTGGAGAGTAGATAGATATTGATTAAAAGAAGAGGCCCAACTTAGTCCTGACCTCTCAAGATCAGTATGTTTGAAGTTCTAGGCTGGGGAGGGACCAGAAAACCAGCTAATGGGGAGACCACTTGGGAGTCCCTGGAAAGGATTGACGAGATGCACATGAATTTAAAGTCTTACTGAGGGATTGAGATTGTACTGGAATGTACATTACATTACAGGGTGTATAAATTGCACCCTGAAATTCCCTTAATACCCTTGATCTGATTGTGTGCTTAGCTGTAGTAGTCAGAATGTTGGGAAATGGCACTTTCCAAGAAGGAAAAATGGAGAAGGGCCAGGAAAATGTGGATGTGTTTAACAAGATCTTCTTCTCTTTTGATTCTTAGTGATGTCAATAGAAAGTAAACTGAAGGAAAGCAGTGGTACAGTGTCTGTCTCAGGGGAACCCTAGAACTAGAGAATTTTTATTGCATCACTAAAATGGGTGCCTTTTTCTGTAGTACATTTTAAATATGTTGATTTCTAAAGTAATGGTGTGTAATCAGTTAAAACATAATTCTGAGATCAGTCTTGTAATCCTGCTAATCCTGGTTGAAGTTTTTTATCCTTAGCGTTTAGAACTAATTGTTTATTTCCTCTATACTTTAGATGAGAAAATTGTTTGACAGATTCTTTGAATAATTTACTGAAGCTCAAGGAGGTGTCATTTTCTTAAAAAAATATTTAAGTAGGAAGAAAATGAAAGCCTTCACTGAATTTTTCTTTGCTGACTAGAATTGTAATTCAAAATAAGATGTTAAAAATATCTTTTAGTACAGTTTTCATAGAGTTGGTGACCAAGTAGCTTGGTTAGAACATGGTACGTGATACCAATTTAGTCAGTCAAAGGCTTGATCTTCATGAATAATAGCGTCTTTAGTATTAGAAGAGATCTTTGTTGTCACCCAGTTCAATTTTCCACCTTATTGTCTCTGACATGTTGTCATTTAAACTTTGCTTGAATGTTTCCATTTTTTTTTCTTGGCTATGCCACATGACTTGTAGGTCCTTAGTTCCTCAACCAAGGGTTGAACCCAGGCCTTGGATAGTGAAAACACCAAGTACTAACCACTGGACCACCAGGAAATTTCTGAATGTTTCCATTTTTTTTTTGAAAGCAGTAGTTTTTTGAAGCTTTGTTGCTTCCAATGCCTTAGCACATAGCTCCATAATCAACTGACCATCTTATGGATATGCCATTGGTCACAAGCTCAGTCTTCAATATCATGAGAAATTAATTCTAGTTATTCATATGCATATGAAGGACAGCTTATGCTTATCACAGTTTAAAATTTTCCCCCCCAATTCAGAATGAGGTATTTTAAATNTTTGTTGTCACCCAGTTCAATTTTCCACCTTATTGTCTCTGACATGTTGTCATTTAAACTTTGCTTGAATGTTTCCATTTTTTTTTCTTGGCTATGCCACATGACTTGTAGGTCCTTAGTTCCTCAACCAAGGGTTGAACCCAGGCCTTGGATAGTGAAAACACCAAGTACTAACCACTGGACCACCAGGAAATTTCTGAATGTTTCCATTTTTTTTTTGAAAGCAGTAGTTTTTTGAAGCTTTGTTGCTTCCAATGCCTTAGCACATAGCTCCATAATCAACTGACCATCTTATGGATATGCCATTGGTCACAAGCTCAGTCTTCAATATCATGAGAAATTAATTCTAGTTATTCATATGCATATGAAGGACAGCTTATGCTTATCACAGTTTAAAATTTTCCCCCCCAATTCAGAATGAGGTATTTTAAATTTAGCTGGTTTTAAAGAAGCGAGGTATGTTATAGTTCTGTAGTCTAGAAAAATCAATCAAACTTTCACTTTTTTTTCCCTTCATCATTGTAGATATTGAGACAAATTGTTTAGAAGAAAAAAGCAAGAGAGACTATTTTACACAATTGGTATTAGCATGTTTGGTAAGTTTTAAAAAAAACTTTCCATTTCTCAATTTTTTATGGAATGATTGTAATCACAATTAATCATGTTGATGGAGGAGGATATTGACATTCAGTTGACTATTCATTATAAGGTGAGACTTGGGTTTTGAAATGGAATGCTTTGTAGAATTAGACATGCTATTTCTATGAAATGGGCATGCTACTGTATCAGACTATCTATGCATATAGAACCTTTGGTGATACTCCTGACCTAGAAAGTTTCTAACTAAGGAAAAGGTAAGCATCTGTCAGATGAGTAGAAATGATGTGACAGCTTTTAAACTGAACGATTTTTCATAAATTGTTAGGCAAGGAGGAAAAGAATGGAGGTAGTTTAAAAATAATAAATTCTAGAACTTGTTATAATCATTGTCT
>SJYA01005647.1:2571059-2611417 GCA_006410615.1 Neotragus moschatus | reverse complement strand
AATACACTGACTAGACTAAGAATTGAAAATTGTTTTCAAAAGCTTTCTGGTAGAAAGCAAACAGAAATCTGTAAAGCTCTCTGGTGCTTCAAACATGTATTATCTAAGTAATTCTTGACAGATTGTTTTGGTTTTGGGAAAATTTTTAAAAAGAAAAAACTTATGTTAAGGATCTGTTGACCAGTCCCATACATTTTACTCTTCTGTGACTCTTTAGGCCAGGAAAATAATCGTGTTACTTTAAAATCTCTAGTTCAGTTTTCTGTACTGAGATATAGTTTTTGTGACCATCTAATGGAAAGATTTTATTGGTACTTGTTGCATACTAATTTGCATGATGGCCCTTTTGTTTTCAAAAACTATGTTTAGAAAAGCAAGGCAAGTTGAGAGAGTAAGCACTTACTCTCTTAGAAAAACTACCACTCTTTTTTCTAAGAAAAAAGAGTCTTGGAAAAACCACTGTTCCTTTGTTAACTAGTATCTTGGGTATGCTTAGCTTTACCTTTCTTTGGAAACACATCTGCATCCATTTTGTAGAAAAGTATGTTTTTACTTCATTACTTAACAAGTTAAGGAAGATCTTAGAAGTCATAAGGTGCTATTTTCATCAGTAGTCATAAACTTAGAGAATTCAAATGAATAACTGTTGGCACATTAATAAATATGCTTAAGGCAGACCTCCAAACTGTCATCTTAGGCTCAAATATTGTAACTTTGAACTTGCATTTCCTTCCTTTTTTTCCTTTCTCCTCTCTCTACCTCCATTCCTCTTTCTTAGTGTATTAATTACAACTCATTTACATTTGAAGTTTCAACTGTAGACTGTTTCTTATTTTTCCTAAATAGTTTTGACCTGCTTATACTGAAAGAAGTGGTACAAAAAATGGCAGGAATAGAAATTACAGAAGAAATGACAATGGAGCAACTAGAAGCCATGACTGGTGGAGAGCAACTGAAAGCTGAGGTAAGAGTTGCTCTTTTTGTTTAGTGACTTAAAATTCAAACTGGGTACATGCTACCTTTTAAAATCACATTTAAAAAAGTACTTGGAAATATACTTCACCAAGGAAATGAAACGCTTATTATGCTGAGAACTATAAAACATTAATAAAGGAAATTGAAGATGATTCAAAGAAATGGAGGATAAGGCAATGGCACCCCACTCCAGTACTCTTGCCTGGAAAACCCCATGGGCGGAGGAGCCTGGTGGGCTGTAGTCCATGAGGTTGCGAAGAGTCAGACATGACTGAGCGACTTCACTTTCACTTTTCACTTTCATGCATTGGAGAAGGAAATGGTAACCCGCTCCAGTGTTCTTGCCTGGAGAATCCCAGGGACGGGGAAGCCTGGTGGGCTGCTGTCTATGGGGTCACACAGAGTTGGACACGGCTGAAGTGACTTAGCAGCAGCAGCAAAGAAATGGAAGGATATTCCATCCTTTTGGATTGGAAGAATTAACATTGTTAAAATAGCCATACTACCCAAAGCAATCTGCAGTTAATGTCATCCCTGTCAAAATATCTAGGACTTTTTTTTTTTTTTTTTTTTACAGAACTAGAACAGATAATCCTAGAATTTATATGGAACCATGAAAGACCCAGAATTCGGGGGAGGGAGAAGGGGTTCAGGATGGGGAACATGTGTATACCTGTGGCAGATTCATCTTGATGTATGTATGTATGTATTGTACCAATACAATATTGTAAAGTAATTAACCTCCAATTAAAATTAAAGACCCAGAATTGCCAAAGCAATTTTGAGGGAAAAAACAAAAACAAAAACAAAACAAAACAAAACACAAAGCTGGAGGCATGACCCTCCCAGACTTCAGACAGTACTACAAAGCTACAGTAATAAAAATGTATGCTTGTTCATAATAAAGAATTTAAACGTTAAATAAGTACATAAAGCTAAATGTCAAAGCCATACCCTTCTCTTATAATTGTCCCCACCTCCTTTTTAAAAATGGCAATGTTCTAGTTATTTAAACCTTTTTAAAAAGCTGAAACAAAGTATAAAAGATAGTAATACATCTAAAAGGAAATAAATATAAAATCTTCTGTGGTCCTTGATACCCCAGCTGGCATAAATCTGAGCATAGTTACTCTGTTATTGAATCTGAACTGACTAAAGAATAGTCCCTTATAAGGAACCACATGGTAGAAAGTGGAAAATATGTAGAAGTTTAAAGATAATTGGCAGTTATCTTTAAGCCAATGACTAAAGCCAGTGGCAGTAATAGTGTGAGTAAAATAAATTTGTCAGGAGAGGGAAGGAATGCAAGGTGTGTGAGATTTTTTTATCTTCAGGATTGTAACCAAACCTTTCCTGTTTTCTTTTTTCTAATCAGATGGCATGTGTTATGTACTGGTACANGGTACAAAAAATGGCAGGAATAGAAATTACAGAAGAAATGACAATGGAGCAACTAGAAGCCATGACTGGTGGAGAGCAACTGAAAGCTGAGGTAAGAGTTGCTCTTTTTGTTTAGTGACTTAAAATTCAAACTGGGTACATGCTACCTTTTAAAATCACATTTAAAAAAGTACTTGGAAATATACTTCACCAAGGAAATGAAACGCTTATTATGCTGAGAACTATAAAACATTAATAAAGGAAATTGAAGATGATTCAAAGAAATGGAGGATAAGGCAATGGCACCCCACTCCAGTACTCTTGCCTGGAAAACCCCATGGGCGGAGGAGCCTGGTGGGCTGTAGTCCATGAGGTTGCGAAGAGTCAGACATGACTGAGCGACTTCACTTTCACTTTTCACTTTCATGCATTGGAGAAGGAAATGGTAACCCGCTCCAGTGTTCTTGCCTGGAGAATCCCAGGGACGGGGAAGCCTGGTGGGCTGCTGTCTATGGGGTCACACAGAGTTGGACACGGCTGAAGTGACTTAGCAGCAGCAGCAAAGAAATGGAAGGATATTCCATCCTTTTGGATTGGAAGAATTAACATTGTTAAAATAGCCATACTACCCAAAGCAATCTGCAGTTAATGTCATCCCTGTCAAAATATCTAGGACTTTTTTTTTTTTTTTTTTTTACAGAACTAGAACAGATAATCCTAGAATTTATATGGAACCATGAAAGACCCAGAATTCGGGGGAGGGAGAAGGGGTTCAGGATGGGGAACATGTGTATACCTGTGGCAGATTCATCTTGATGTATGTATGTATGTATTGTACCAATACAATATTGTAAAGTAATTAACCTCCAATTAAAATTAAAGACCCAGAATTGCCAAAGCAATTTTGAGGGAAAAAACAAAAACAAAAACAAAACAAAACAAAACACAAAGCTGGAGGCATGACCCTCCCAGACTTCAGACAGTACTACAAAGCTACAGTAATAAAAATGTATGCTTGTTCATAATAAAGAATTTAAACGTTAAATAAGTACATAAAGCTAAATGTCAAAGCCATACCCTTCTCTTATAATTGTCCCCACCTCCTTTTTAAAAATGGCAATGTTCTAGTTATTTAAACCTTTTTAAAAAGCTGAAACAAAGTATAAAAGATAGTAATACATCTAAAAGGAAATAAATATAAAATCTTCTGTGGTCCTTGATACCCCAGCTGGCATAAATCTGAGCATAGTTACTCTGTTATTGAATCTGAACTGACTAAAGAATAGTCCCTTATAAGGAACCACATGGTAGAAAGTGGAAAATATGTAGAAGTTTAAAGATAATTGGCAGTTATCTTTAAGCCAATGACTAAAGCCAGTGGCAGTAATAGTGTGAGTAAAATAAATTTGTCAGGAGAGGGAAGGAATGCAAGGTGTGTGAGATTTTTTTATCTTCAGGATTGTAACCAAACCTTTCCTGTTTTCTTTTTTCTAATCAGATGGCATGTGTTATGTACTGGTACACTAGTAAAATGTATGTCTTCTCTTTTGCAGGGTGGTTATTTTGGTCAGATAAGAAACACGAAAAAATCCTCCCAGAGA
The DNA here is from genome assembly GCA_006410615.1 of Neotragus moschatus. Classification (NCBI taxonomy): domain Eukaryota; kingdom Metazoa; phylum Chordata; class Mammalia; order Artiodactyla; family Bovidae; genus Neotragus; species Neotragus moschatus. Next base: position 2,607,461 of record SJYA01005647.1, on the reverse strand, counting down.
TTAAAAGATGCACTATTAGACCATGATCTTGCTCTTCCTCTCTGCTTGCTTATGGCTCAGCAGAGGAATGGGGTAATCTTTCAGGAAGGTGGAGAGAAACATTTGAAACTTGTGGGAAAACTCTATGATCAGGCAAGTTAAAGTGGCCTTTGTGTTTCTGTGGGTTTTTAAATCTTGATAATGGAAAATATAAAATGTTATGTAATTTGAAAAATGTAATTTTGCTCATCATATATGTTATATATACCATGGTATATATATTATATATATATTATGGTATATATTATATATGGTATATATATTATATGATGTATATATAAAATAGATATTCTGGAAATAGGGACAATTTCTGTGCAAATTATGATATTTAAGAGATGGCTCTAGGGAATATAATAGTATAAGGTTTTCAGTCATTTTTGAAAATTTTATGGTAATAAACTTGCATTTATAATATACACAAGTTTAGAACAAAAACCTAACAAAATGTGAATAACGATAATCAGATTGTATAATGAACCCTTGATCAGTTTTAAGCTCTAACAACTTTACATGGTGATGTTCATTGTATCACTCTCTACAAATGTATTAATGTGTTCCTGGTCAATAACATTCAGGTGACAAAAGACGTAGTAATACGTCTCTAGTCCATAATGTGTTAAGCACCGAAACCTATGGCTAACCTAAAAAATGTGTTTAACTGTCACCATATTACAAGGTAATAAAAAAATCACACATGTTTTATAAAATTTTCTACTTTTAAGTGCCAAGAGAATTGACTTGTATATACATAATATTGTTCTATAAAATTTAGGTAAATATATTTTACCACTAAAAGTGGTGAACTTGAGACCCTGGTCAACTGTCAAAACACCCGTGGCGGATTCATGTCGATGTATGACAAAACCAATACAATATTGTAAAGTAATTAGCCTCCCATTTAAATAAATTTATATTAAAAAATTCTCAAATTAGTCAACTTTTCAGAACTTAAGTGTATTTTTTGTAATATGATTAAGTTTGTGGATTGTCTCCAAAGTTCTTTCAAGTAGTAATATTTGAATTCTTAATTGTTAACCAAAATATTGTTAAAAAGAACATCTTAGTCATTTTGGAAAACATTACGTTGGTTTAATAAAATGTTAGCACATTTGTGTTTTTTGTCTTATTTTTTAAATTTAGTGTCATGATACCCTGGTACAGTTTGGTGGGTTTTTAGCATCTAATCTAAGCACAGAAGATTATATAAAGCGAGTGCCTTCAATTGATATGCTCTGTAATGAATTTCACACACCTCATGATGCAGCGTTTTTCCTGTCTAGGCCAATGTATGCACACCATATTTCATCAAAGTATGACGAACTTAAAAAATCAGAGAAGGGAAGTAAACAGCAGCATAAAGTTCATAAGTACATCGCATCATGTGAAATGGTGATGGCTCCTGTTCATGAAGCAGTGGTTTCCTTACACGTTTCCAAAGTCTGGGATGACATCAGTCCTCAATTCTGTGCCACATTCTGGTCATTGACAATGTATGACCTTGCAGTTCNTAAGTATTTTTGCTGCCATTCCAAGAATGATTCCACATTACTTCTTAACTGTTTTATTTGGAAGTGCATTGTTTGACATAGGTTATTAGAGAGTTGCTCTTTTGTTAGTACTCAGCTCTGAGCAGTGGTCACTGAACATAACCCTTTTAAAAAGGAAAGTCTTTCTAGTTCTATAATTTTAATGTTGCTACACTACCAGTTGTCCAAGTTGATATCTTATAGGCCCTCTAGAACTATAGTTTTTAAACATTAGTGCAGATCATCAGGAAATTATTAGAGAACCACCAGGGAAGCATCTTAAAAACTTAACCCCATGTCCATAAATTCTGATTTAGAAACTTGAATGCTACCAGAGAATTTTTGCTTTTTTTTTTTTTAAATAAGACTAGATGATTCTGATGCAGATGAATGTGGCATATCATTCTGAGAAACACCCCTAGTGAGTTTCCTTAGTGACAGTTATCCTTGTCAGATAGTTGACTTGCTATTACACATACTGCCTTGAAAGAAAAGGCTGAAAGACTTAACCACTCCCAAACATTGTAAATACTTCCGCACTCTCTGTTGTGTAACTTCTAGGAAAGGTGTATTAATGGTTTCTCTTTTATTTCCTCTCCACCTAAATAAAAAACAAAACAGACAACAACAAAAAGCAAACTACAGTCCCCCCAAGTAGGTTATCTCTTTAGTGACTGGACTGAAAATCAAGTAAGGATGTGGGTAAGAGGAGAAAGCCCTTCCTCTTCTTGTCTGTCTGCCACCTGGACTCTTCCCTTCAAAGCCATTACCTCTAATAGGAATAAACTTCTCCTTTTTCCTCAGGGCCATGGTCAGTCCTCTGTTTGGAAACTGGTCTTCTCCACTCTGACTAGAGTCTAAGCATATTCATTTTTTGTGTAGCCTTGGATTCTAGTCCTTCTGTTTATCTGTTGTCTTTAAGTCTGTACTATGCAAGGCTTTCATTACATATTTGAAGAAAGATCTTGGTTCCCCTATCTTTGACTAGGTTCCCTTCTTTTTTCCAGTAGGGATACAGGGCTGTGTATTAGAGTTTGGCAAAAGATGCTGAGAAATTTGGGATCTAATTGATCATTTGATCAACCTATTAGTTGTAAACCTATCTGTTAGTGTTTACATATCAAGCTGCTACAGTCTCACACTTACCTTCTAACAACTAACTAAATGTTAATTGATTCAACTATTGCTTGCAATACTGTGCTTTACTCTCTAGAGGGAAAAAGACAATAAGGGAGTAAGATTGGGTTGTTGCTTCTCCTTCAGACTCTTCTCAATCCAGAAAATTTATATTCTCTTTCTGTAGTTATATTTTGTGTTGTTGCTCCACCCCCAGTATATCAGTCTCAGCTATACAACAGGGGACCTGATTTCTTGAGGGACTGAGGTGGGAGAATTGCTTCATCTCAGAAGTTCTGACCCACCATGTACTATACTGAGAAATGAACACACTAATCAGTGATATTGAACCCTAGCAAAGAGGAAAACTTGGTTGCTTGACGTTGGCTGAGCGTTTCCAGGTCAGAGTATGGAGCAGGTCATTCATACCAACAGCTACTTTTTCCATAGCCTGTAGAAAATATTGCTTAAGAGATAAATGTATCTAAACAAAGAAATGTCATTCCCCTCTCAGGGCTGAGAGGAAAACAGAACTACAGAGGTGGCTGTACAACCAAGTCAGCGGTAGGCCACATGCTACCCCCTGGAAAGGGAGTTCCTCAGAAACCTTGGTTGCACTGGATTGGGCATCCAAGCTTCCCTTGGGATCCTTACTTTGCCTCTTGCAAAAACCTCTCTTGAAGCACCCCCCCCCACTCTTAAAAATACCTATTTTGTTTTTTGGCCATGCTGTGCAGCATGTGGGATCTTCGTTCCCAAACTAGGGACCATACCTGCATGCTCTGCATTGGAAACGTGAAGTCCCAACCACTGGACTGCCAGATAAGTCCCTTGAAAAACCTTTGATGAGTGAGTATGAGTATTAGAGGGCATCTAGGTCCCTTCCATAAAGTGATTACTGGCAGACTCCTGGGAATAATTAAGCCAACCAAATACTGCTCAGATTGTTAGACTGAGAGTGTTTTGAACAGTAATTAGAAGTGCAGCAGAGACTTCCTAGTAGTCCAGTGATTAGGACTCTGCTTGCACTGCAGGGGGCATCGATTCAGTTGCTGATTGGGGAACTAAGATCCCATATGCCACGAGGCATAGCCAGAAAAAACAGCAATAACAGTGAGTATCAGTTCTATTCTGTAGGTCTAGTTCCCCAGGTGACTTTGTAGAACTGTTAAACTTATCAATTTGACAAGGAAGTGTTTGTCCTCAACAAATATGAAGTATAGCCATCTTTTCTTATTGAGCCCATTTTATTTTCAGCTAGATAGGAACCAGGAGGGTGCCTGGCAATAGAAGTCACAGATTCAGAATGAAAGGATTAGGGAGACTAGGGCTGTCATATAACACTCTCATGTTGTTGTTGTTTATTTACTAAGTCTTGTCTGACTCTTTGCCACCCCTTGGACTGCAGCACACCAGGCTCCTCTGTCCATGGGATTTCCCAGGCAAGAATACTGGTTTTAATTGTTGAGACCCACCTTGCAACACTGGTCTCAAAGAAAGGCTTTTCCTCTAGTTCATATTCTGTATATGACCAAATCAGGTAGATAAGCTATCTTATGCAGGTAATTTCAGCACTGTTTTATTCTGTGTTTTGTTAGAACCTCAGCAGATATCATTTTGCACACATAGGTTCATATTAGTTGACTTCAGTAGGACTTCAGTAGGATCAAAAATTTTAAAGTCTTTCTTATCGCTGCTGCTAGTCTCCCAGGTTTCTGGTGTAATTGGGACCTCTCTCCTAAGTAATGTTCTTTTTATTTATAGCTTTGTCATCTGTAGCCTCAGTAGTTATCAGCATGCTCTCTAAAATGGAGATGACAGGAGATAATTTTTCCCACTTCTAAAATGATTGTATGATTCTCTATTCTGCTTGAGATATCCTGTGAAACAAAGAGCACTTGGTGCGCCTTCAAGCCAATGAGCCTAGAGTATGGCAGCACTCAGTGGGAACGGCAGCCGGATTGTAAGGAGCCAAGACTCTGCTTGTCATGATGCAGAACTGGAAGTAGGACCTTTGACTTCTGACCTTCTAGTTCTGGGTTCCATGTTTAGCAAAAACTGTGAATGATTTAAGTGCTTTTCTAGTATAAAGAAGCAGCTAGTTTTAGATGTCCTCTTAGGTTCATCTTCAGGGATGATGCCAAACCCAGACAGTTTTCTGGATGAGAGCTCTTTCATCTTAAAGAAACTGAAAGACATGAGACAGTTGCAACAACTCTACTTTGTATTATTTTCTTTTTTATGTTTGGCATATATTTTATGAACTATTGATAATATGTGGTCCCTTCCGTTATACTAACAGATTCTTTTTTTCATACAATTAATCCCAACTCTCCCCCAAACCAATCAAGCCAAAAAATAAGCTATAGGAAGTCAGTTCCCATATGCTTTAAACTTCAGTATACCATAGTCATTCAGAGAAAATCTTATTTGGCTTAGCAGTAGGATTGTCAGTAGGTCCTTGTTTGCCTAAGACTTTCCCAGTTTCAGCACTACAGTCTTGCATCCTTGGAAACCTCTCAATCACGGGGAGATCTGGACAGTTGGTTCTCCTACTTAGCAGTCTTATGGTAATGTTCTCATAACCTTTCTTTGTGTTGATCCAGCTTCTTAATTGACAGATCATAACAGATGACAGAGGCTACATGTAGTGATAAAACATTCTGTCTTGGTTTGCTGTCCTGCTTCTTTCCTAGTGTTTAGATCATCTACTTGGTTCCCTTGACTATTTCAAAAGCAGGAGTGGAAACCCCACCTGTTCAGTCCTTGATGTAGCAGCAAGAGAGTATAGTGGAGGAAATGGACAAGAGGCTCACATACCCTATTCACTTACTCAGCAGAAACTTGTGCAATAGAAATCTTCTGAAAAGCTCCTAGTAAGCACACAGGACTAAATATTGAAACAGCTTCTAGGGATGATTTATCTTTAATGTTGTTGGTAAGAAATTAGATTTCCTGCAACATTTTTGATTGGTCATTTTCTGATTCTTGGAAAGGGGACCTAGGTTTTTTTTGGTGACTTTTTATTTTTTACTAGCATATGGCCAATTAACAATGTTGTGATAGTTTCAGGTGGACAGCAAAGGGACTCAGCCATAGATATATATGTGTATTCATTCAAGGGAACCTAGGTTTTTATACTATAAAAATCATTGCTATAAATATTGTATGTGTGTGTGTTTACTTTTTTATCTCCAGTCAAAGTATGATGAACTTAAAAAATCAGAGAAGGGAAGTAAACAGCAGCATAAAGTTCATAAGTACATCACATCATGTGAAATGGTGATGGCTCCTGTTCATGAAGCAGTGGTTTCCTTACATGTTTCCAAAGTCTGGGATGACATCAGTCCTCAATTCTATGCCACATTCTGGTCATTGACAATGTATGACCTTGCAGTTCCACATACCAGCTATGAACGGGAAGTCAATAAACTTAAAATCCAGATGAAAGCAATTGATGACAATCAGGAAATGGTAGGTTTTTGTTCTAGTAGCTCAAGAGAAATAACTTCATGGTATTAATTCAACATTTTCCTTACCTTGAAATTATATTGGCTCAAGTTTCTATCTTGTTGTTTTATAATGTTTTTCTAAGTGGGTTTAGAAATGATCTCTCCATGAGTGGGGGCAGGGGCTTGGTGAGTGCATGGAGGTTATGATCAATCAGAAGGTATTCAAGTTTGCTTTTCTACTGAATGCTGTGCTAGTAACTTAAAATAGTCTGTGTTACTAATTGCATGAAGAACAGGAATTCCCCAGAGGAGAATTCTTTAGGAGAAAACTTTATTGAAGAGTTGAGTCTTAAACTGGACAGGCCTTGAAGATAGGTTAGGTTTAGAAATATGGAGGCAAGTTGGCGACTCTAGAGCTTCAGTAAAGGTATGAAGTAATCTAAAGTTTAAAGAGACCATTTGTACTATAGAGAATGGGCTTAGTGATAAATTTGAATGGTTAGGATGGTGCCCAATGCTGTAGAGCAATGGAAATTAGAAAGGAAGGCTTGATAAAATTCAGAGCTATTTTAGATTCCTGAGCAGGGAAGCAATAATGGTAAAAATGGCACTTTAGAAAGCTTGCTCATAACAGTGGTATGAAGGATTCATTTGGTAGGCCAAGGGACTGATATGAGGCAGGAGACCACCTAGGTGGCTTTTGGGTAATTCATTATGAGGTACTGAGAGCATAGACTATGGTGGAGGTAGTGAGAATGCAAGGGATTTGTAAGCAGTTAGAATGTTGAAACAGAGAAGGAGGGATCCAAGATGACTCTGCCTCAGACTAAAAGTACCACTGTTGAGAAGATAGCCTATTTTGGTAGGGTACAAAGACTGACTATTGATTGGAGGTAAAAGCACATCCAAGTGGACTCCTAAACATCCCTGTTGAGGTAATTAGTATAAAATACTGGCATTTATCTCCTTACATTTTTTAATTAAAAGAAGGAGAAGTAATATGCCTATAGTTAGAAAAGTATCTAAATTATACTTTGTAGCCTCCAAATAAAAAGAAAAAAGAGAAGGAGCGATGTACTGCCCTTCAAGACAAGCTTCTCGAAGAAGAAAAGAAACAGATGGAACATGTACAGCGAGTTCTGCAGAGATTGAAACTGGAAAAGGACAACTGGCTTTTAGCAAGTAAGTTATTGAAATTGTTACATTTCTGCCACTTTACATTAAAAAAGCAGACATTTATAACTTTGGAGGTACTGAAGTGTATTATGTTTGTATTTCAACTCAGTGTTCACTATCCCATTCTTTGGTTTAGTTGCTAAGTCATGTCCAACTCTGCGAGCCCAAGGACTGTAGCCCACCAGGCTCTGCTGTCCATGGGAATCTCCAGGCAAGAACACTGAGTGGGTTGCCATTTTCTCCAGGGGATCTTCCTGACCCAGGGATCAAATCCGAGTCTCCTGCATTGCAGGCGGTTTCCTTACCAACTGTGCTATAAGGGAAACCCATCCCATTCTTTGGTTATTCATTAATGCAGAGTTGACTGCACATGTTCACTGGAAGAACAGATTTAGTTTGTGATTAAATTAATTGACCATATTGGCAGCTTATCATTCAACTCTTATGTCTAAAATCTTATTTCTGGAGAAATTATAGGTAGAAAAATGTCCACAGAGTGAAAATGAGTCTTATCCCAGGCATGACCTTTTGGTTACAAACTACAAATAGTTTGTGGTTTTATATCATTCTCTACACTAAAGTTAATGTTGTCATGTTTAGTGACCTTGAGGCACTTGAGGAAGAAGTTTACCACTTAATATATTCTTCCCTTATTTTTAGAATCTACCAAAAATGAGACCATCACAAAATTTCTACAGCTGTGTATATTTCCTCGATGTATTTTTTCAGCAATTGATGCTGTTTACTGTGCTCGTTTTGTTGAATTGGTACATCAACAGAAAACTCCAAATTTTTCCACACTTCTTTGCTATGATCGAGTAAGTTCTTTTTATTGCAACCTTTAAAAAAAGTCTCACACAAAGATAGCTAAACATTATAATCTGTGGAGGTATTATTTGTGTGTGGTTAAAAGTATGAGCTCAAGAGCCAAGTGCCTGAACTTGAATCCTAGCTCTGCTACTTTCTAGCTATATGATCTTTGGCAAGTTTTTTTAATCTCTCTGTGCCTCAGTTTTCTATCTGTAAAATGGGATAATAGTACCTGATTCATAAAATTGTTGTGAGGATTAAATGAGTCAATACACACAAAAGCACTTTGATTAGTGCCTGATATATATAATAAGCACCCCCTTGTTAATCCATTAACTCTACATTTGAGTTTATGCATTCTTAACCTTCACCTCCTCAAAAAATAACAAAAAAGCTTACACTTTTGCACATATATAAAAGCTGGGACACTTTTTAGTATGGTCACATTCACAGATTTTTGCATCTGGCTTTTTTGTTAGTAATAAATTACTGCATTTTATGGTTTAAAACTGATTTATGTTACAGCCTCTTAGCTGCCTATTTCTAGTTTCTGTCAGCCTTGCTTCTGCTTAACCCTGCTTAACTGTTCCCTGTAACCCCATTAATATCTATGGCTAAGTCTGTTAAAAAGTTATGATGTAGTAATGATATTTTTTTCTTCTGTCATTGTAAGTCAGCTTTCTTTATAAAAGTGGGTTTTTGTTGTTGTTATTGTTGCTTTATAAATGTACTATTTTCTCACAAAAGCCAAAATCTTTAAAGGTCTTTGAATTGTGAATATAAGAGGGGATGATGCACTTTGACTAAACCTACCTGTTTAGTTTATTATGATTGGTATTACATAGTCTTTTAATATTTTGAGCTTGATCTGTCTTCATATTTCACACATTGTTTTCTGTAGGTTTTCTCTGATATAATTTACACAGTCGCAAGCTGTACTGAAAATGAAGCTAGTCGATATGGGAGATTCCTTTGCTGCATGTTAGAGACTGTGACCAGGTGGCACAGTGATAGAGCCACATATGAAAAGGTATGAGAAACAAATGCTATTCGACATTACCCATTTACCATGTATATAATGACCACTTCCAGTAAGCTCTGGGTTGTTTGGTTTTAAAAGGGAAGCTGAGTTCGAGATTCAGTTGTAAAACAATGTTTAAAATTTAAGTACAGTTCATTCATTATTAAAAAGTGTTATATTTTTATCCTATCTCAAACTGACATTTCACATTAATGTAACTGAATAAACAATCTTTCTGTGAAAACTACCTATAATTCAGATACACATCTTTTTTTCCCATGAAATCATTAGTCTACTTTAGTTTCAGCTTCTGCTATTTTGGAGGACAGAATCTTTCTTTAGAAGTGACAGCCTATTTTCTCCCTTAGGAATGTGGAAATTATCCAGGATTCCTTACTATATTACGAGCAACTGGATTTGATGGTGGAAATAAAGCTGATCAATTAGACTATGAAAATTTTCGACATGTTGTACACAAATGGCATTACAAACTAACCAAGGTAAGAAAAAAATTTGTATTTCTCAAAGGTGTTTTTTTCTTCTTCATACTGACACATTTATAATAACAGATCTTAAAATGTTTGTTGTAGGCATCGGTACATTGCCTTGAAACAGGCGAATATACTCACATCAGGAATATCTTGATTGTGCTAACAAAAATACTTCCTTGGTACCCAAAAGTTTTGAATCTGGGTCAGGCTTTGGAAAGAAGAGTGCATAAAATCTGCCAAGAGGAAAAAGAGAAGAGGCCAGATCTATATGCATTGGCTATGGGGTAACAGAATTATACTTTAATGTGATTTATGAGACTAGATTACAGAAGGATTCTGAAGACTCTAAAATGTTTTACAGTGTTGAAGTTTATCTTCTGCCTTACTTCAGGAGATTATGGGAGATTATGCGATCATGTTCCCACAGGCTGGTGAGAGTTGACACTTCTGATTATTAGCTTCCGGTCTCTACTGGATGATAGTTTCAAAAGTCATACATAACATATTTTGGCTTGGAGGAAGTGCAGTTTTATCATTAGTTGAATTATCAGATCTTCAGTAGTGGAAAAAAGGCATTTTAGTTGAAGGATTAGTTTACACTGAGATTTTTATTTTTAAGCATCTAGGCTCTCCATAAAGACCTTTAGGAACTTACTGAAAGTTAATATTATTTTATTCTTTGGAACCAAGTATCAGAGTGAATAACTTGCTAATTTTATTCTTTTAAACCCCATGTTTGTGCCTTTTGATTTGTATTTGTATATTTAAACACTTTGTGCGACTTTCAGCTACTCTGGGCAGTTGAAAAGTAGAAAGTCATACATGATACCTGAAAATGAGTTTCATCACAAAGACCCCCCTCCGAGGAATGCAGTTGCCAGTGTACAAAATGGGCCTGGTGGTGGGCCTTCTTCATCGTCGATTGGAAGTGTATCTAAGTCAGACGAAAGCAGTACCGAGGACACTGGTATGCTTATTTGTACGAATTTATAAGTAATACATTTTGTTCCAGGAAACTGATATGTTTTGTATCCTGTGACAAGTAAAATGCTGGCTTAGTGTTACTTTTTTGTTTCCTAAGTAGGAGTATGTTATTGCCAAGAAGTGATCATTCCTTTGTTTCTTTCTATCTAGTCTTTAATCATTTTGCTGTGAAATTATAGCTTATTTACATCTTGGGGCTTGTCAAATAAAGCTTTACCTTTATTTCAGATAAATCAAGGGAGAGATCTCAGTGTGGTGTGAAAGCTGTTAATAAAGCTTCTAGTACCACACCAAAAGGGAACTCAAGTAATGGAAATAGTGGCTCTAACAGGTAGGAACACTGTGTTCTGAACTAAAATTCTGAATTCTTATATGATTAACCAACCTCACTAGACATGAATGAAAGAGGATAATAGTTGAATACTATTAAACTCATTTATGTTGGACTTTAAATTTTTGTATATATTGCTATTTGATGATATGCTTACCTTCCTCACATGTTTTATAATGCTGAAATTGCCTTTGTTTCCTCTACTGGAATATGCAGGGGAATGTATGTGTTGAAGTTGAAAAAATTTTTTTAGAATTGGGTGTTTGCTGTGGACAGTCTAGGAAGAATAATTAATATGAGAAATGTATACACTGATTTAGACCAATGATCCATCCAACTAAGTGATCCAGTTCCTGATCATAGCACCCTTGGTTGGCTTATGGGATAGTTTTTGTTACTTTTTAATTCTCAAAGGTTATGAACATATACAAAAAGGTCCAGCATCACTTTAATTATCCTTTCTTAATCTACTGTTTGTGAATTTGGTTATTATTTATTGGATAAAGAAGTACTTCCCTTTTGTCTTAAAGTTGTCCTTTAGTTTTCAAAGGGTTACTCTTAGTTCTGAAATTTTTGAAGTTAGTAAAAAAAAAAAAAGGCTTTATGATTTATAACATTGAATATATTTTATGGCCATTTTGTCTTGAAATCTCATGTTTTCCTTCTTAAGCAGCAAAACTGTTAAAGAAAATGACAAAGAAAAAGGAAAAGAGAAAGAAAAAGAGAAAAAAGAAAAGACTCCAGCTACTACTCCAGAGGCCCGAGTACTTGGTAAAGATGGTAAAGAAAAACCAAAGGAAGAACGGCCAAATAAAGATGAAAAAGCGAGAGAGACGAAGGAAAGAACACCTAAATCTGACAAAGAGAAAGAAAAATTTAAGAAGGAAGAAAAAGCTAAAGATGAGAAATTCAAGACCACTGTCCCGAATGTAGAATCAAAGTCAACTCAAGAAAAGGAAAGAGAGAAGGAGCCATCCAGAGAACGAGATATAGCAAAGGAAATGAAATCAAAGGAAAATGTTAAAGGAGGAGAGAAAACACCAGTTTCTGGGTCCTTGAAGTCACCTGTTCCCCGATCAGATATTACAGAGCCTGAAAGGGAACAGAAATGTCGCAAAATTGATACCCATCCTTCTCCATCACATTCTTCCTCAGTAAAGGACAGTCTCATCGAACTCAAGGAGTCTTCAGCAAAACTCTGCATTAATCATACTCTTCCACCACTGTCCAAGAGTAAGGAGAGAGAAATGGACAAGAAAGATTTGGACAAGTCAAGAGAAAGATCCAGAGAAAGAGAAAAAAAAAGATGAAAAGGATAGGAAANGGCAAGTTTAAGTTTGTCTTTCTTTTTACTTATTTACCTTTGGTTGTTGTAACTTAAAGGGAGAAACTAATACTTAAGAATCTTAGAAGTTGGTGGGGTTTTTTTAAGTGTTTGGGAAAAGTGGAAACATACCTTAATTGTGACTATTTCTTTTCATCCCAACAGAACAGAAACGTCGCAAAATTGATACCCATCCTTCTCCATCACATTCCTCCACAGTAAAGGTTAGTATAGCCTGAGGAAGGCAGCGTCCATGTTAGGCTCACCTGTTTGGAATACATGTCCTGACTTCCTTCAAGTCTTGTGCCAAGTATTCACTGGAGCCACTGGAGGTTTTATATTGCATTAGAAAATGATTTTTTTTTTACATATTGGTGGACTGATATTTTTTCCTATCAAGTATTTTTCTTATAAGAATATTAAAACTTCAAGGACTAGCACTAATTTTGTAGTGTTTCAAAGTGCAAGAGAAATTTTTCCCAGAAGTGCCTCACTGCTTTAAGCAGTCTTTTTTGGAGTGCAATGATAGCTACAAGCAAGTGAATCTTCGCAGCAGAATGAAGCCTATTTTCCGGCGTAAATATTGAAGAATATATATCACTGAAGACTTCCTGGATGATACAAGATAAACAAGATACCTCTGAATTCATCAAGCTTCTTGATGAGCGTCATACCGATGTGTGCCTTCTAAGAAGGAGTCTTGAAAGGAGTTCCATTTTAAAGTCTCCTTGGTGATCAGTTCTCCTGTAGTTGTGTATATTCAGTGAGCATGCAGCTTCTGTTGTATCTTCCCTTGGAGGTTTGTTTATACCCACTGGGTTCCCAACAAGTTGAACCTTGCAGATGTGGCATCCAATCCTACCACCCAGCAAAGAGAAACCCCAGGCATTCAACTGCAGCACAAAATCGTGGGTGTAGCCTTCTTGAAGACTCAGGGTAGCCATTCCTTGCTCCATATTTAATTTTAATTCTAAAGTCATCTGATTTCATGGAATCTTTGAATTTTTAGTACGTTGAACTTTTAAACCTGTAAGTTAACTAATTCTTCATCAAGAGCACTGTGGTTGAATACTGTAATTTCATTTTTAAAAAATTTTTTTTTTTTGTGGGAGGTATAAGATTTACAATTAGAGGCACTTTGCAAAAAGAAAAGAATTAATTACTCTTTTATAGAATATATTTTGTTTTCTTGTTAATGTAATGCCACTGAGTTTTCTGGCTAGAATAGAATTTGTGTATATTTATGATAGAGTCACAAGTACCTCCCTATTAAAGAAAAACTATGAAAATATAAGACAATGTTGTGATCTCCACTATCTTAAACTTTTTTGTGGGGAAAAATATTTTGCTTTCTTAAGCTTAACATTACCTGTAGCTTAAATACAGTATTATGAAAAAATGTGGCATTGACATTTATTTTAAAATTCTGAGCAGAGATTTTTATTTGTTACAATGAGTACATATAATTGAGTTTTTTTTTAACATTACAATTCCATTACATAGTTTTTTTTTTTAACTGTTGATATTCATATAATAATGACATCACGAGATTTGTCCTCACAAGAAGTAGATGGTTTATTTCCAGGTTACAGCCATACTTCCCAAAGTTCCTCTGGGTTCTGAGAACTATGCCAGCTCACCTGTCATCTCCATTCATTTTCTACAGGACAGTCTCATCGAACTCAAGGAGTCTTCAGCAAAGGTTTGAGTCTTTTAAAATCATCATGCCTAAGTAAAACAAAGAAAAATTCGTTACTTCATTTGTTTAGTATACCCTCACCCTAGTAAATTGAGTAAGCTAGTGGAATAATCTTTAAAAATACCTATCACAAACTGAAACGGTGGATGACAATGGGGATGATCCCTTTAAATGAAATTGTTACAAAATGTATGTAATGTGGCAACCTTTCTATAATCTCTCCTTGCTTGCTGTTATGCCTTATCCTTTTATGCTTCAAAATCTGAAAATAAGTTAAAGATATGCAAAGGGAGTTGTTTTTTTTAAGGGGGAGTAGGCTTATTTAATTTCTCAAAACAAATCTGTCAGACTGTTTTCTAACTTTTTTAGATAACCCAGAAGACCAAAAGATATATCTGATGCATTTACATAACTCTTCTAAAAACCGAGCCCATCTCAACCCATAAACGTCAACCCATTTTATGTCACTTTTGCTGTGCTACCTTTTTGGTAGTTGTGGCATATTATCAAAAAATATGGTTAATGTAAGCTAATCATTCTCTTGGAGGGGAATATTCAACTCAATGGTTGTGTTTACATGTCAGTATTAATTCTTGCCTATTCTTGAGTATTCTGCTACTAAAAATAATGTGCAGTTTGTGTATTTTATTACAGAGTTCATTCATTTCATGATTATAGTTGAATTGTCCAATGTTCATGTTATTTTGTCTTTATTATTATAAAATTTGTACCCTGTTTCACTTTGATTTTCTACTTCGCCTCCTATCTGCTAAGTATGATTCCTTACTGGTGGACCAGTAAAAAAATGATATCTTGGAACAAAGCCAGTTGACAGTACTAACCACTTTTAGAACTATAGCTTTAAATTGAAATGTCTGTGGATATTGGACAAGTAAGCACTAATTTTTAACAGCTTAGATTAGCCAATATGCCTGTCCTGAAATTGTAGCATTGTTTTTAGAATATACTGTATTAATCAAGTGTGAATGGTTTCTTTTAAAGTAAAATTTTTGCTATATTGATTATGTATTCCAGTATAGTAGATTTTTATAACCAGAGTGGGATTGTGTATGTATGTCAGTCTTAACCATCAGTGGCTTGTGTGGGCTGTTTTAAATTCATGGGTTTACAATGTTACCTTGTGAATATTTCCTGGAGCATATTTTGAAGCAGTTGGAAACCTGCTGTTATACTTAACTGGATTTTTAAATCAATGATGAAGATTATGGTTCCTTGCATTTTGTGAAAGCCTTTTGAAAATAAAACATATGAGATAAGCATATGTTATCTCATTTCATACTCATCATAGATGTTGTGAGGCAGGTAGGGCAAGTAGCAGTGTCTTTTTTTTTTTTTTTTTAACAAATAACAGCCTAAAGTTTCTGATCTTTTCCCAGTGGCATATAACTTGTTAGTACCAGAACTTGTACTAAAATTAAGGTTCCTCAAGTATTCTTACCACCATGAAAATAAAGTTGCAAAAAAATAGTTCTTTGATTCCTAGCACCCATATTTCAATAGTAGTTGAGAACGTTCTTAACTTCTTTTGTGTGTTTATCTTATTTTTTAAATTATAGTGATTCAAGGGTGATCCCATTCCCCTTAAAAAAAAGATAGTGATTTTGTGGGCATTTAAAACTCAATAGATTTATTCCATATTCAGTTGGAACATTTAGAAATGGCATATGAATACACTTGTAAAAATTGTGACTCATACCACTTTTCAGATCCTTAGTGCCTGATAGTATGATTAGATGTTCAGTAAATATTTAAAATGAACTTCTACGCCATTGGACTTGTTAAAGCATCCAAAGTTCACTAGTCTGAATAGTAGTTGATGTTGCTTTTTGTGTGTCTAGGAAAGTCTACTAGTGTACGAATGTCTTAGAAAAAATTTTTTTCTGGATTTTGAGTGCTTTCTAATATGAATGATCTATGAATAAACTCACTGTCTCTGTGGTAGCTTTTACTTTTTAGAGGATTTGAAAGGTATGTGT
Source organism: Neotragus moschatus (assembly GCA_006410615.1). Classification (NCBI taxonomy): domain Eukaryota; kingdom Metazoa; phylum Chordata; class Mammalia; order Artiodactyla; family Bovidae; genus Neotragus; species Neotragus moschatus. The sequence goes on along the minus strand of SJYA01005647.1, from coordinate 2,591,495 downwards.
CTGTATTTTCAGGTCACTTTGTTATTGTACATGTAAAAATGTTTCCCCGCTTTAGTTTCATCTTTTAGTTATACTTTGTCCAGGATCCTCTTTTTTAAAAAAAATTAAATAGTTGCTATTTTCATTTTTTAATCTATAGTGAAAGTAATACATGGACTTGGCTTTTCAAGATGAATTAGTATCCAAATCTTTTCTGTCAGTTCACCTTCTACCCCCAGTTTCCAGTTGGCATGTTTCTAGTTTTGGTCCATTGTGTTTTTATTTAGCAATCTTAGCACTTACATTGGATAAAGTATGCATAGCAGGCTCCTTTAAACCAAGCTTCTCTGTAATTTCAGAGGGGAGCAATAACCCCCCTCAAAAAATAAATTTCAGCTTTTAATTTTGTTCATCATCTTAAAACAAGGGTCTACAACCAAACCTGAGCCTACATATCAGGCCATCTTCATATGTATTGAGTACTCACTGTGTGTACAAGGCACTGGAAAGTATGTAAAAGTAGAAAAAGGGAAATTAGCTTCCTGCTGTCCTGTAAACTGTGTTATAGACAAAAGTAAATGACATGATATTAATTGGGAATACATGCCACCAAAAAGGCTAATATACAATAAGAGTTCACTGGACAGTGATTTGTGGAGTTGAGGGAATGTGGGACTGCTGATGGCTTTTGAAGTCAAAGTAGGAGTTTAAGAGATTAAGATAAAAATGAATACCTGTTCCAGTGAAGAGACCTGCTGGGAAGTACAGGGTGTTAGGGAGCAGCAGCAGCCACAGCCTAAAGTACATTGGATTACTCCATAGTAGAATAGAATTGTGCAAAGTTTGTGAAGAGCTTGGAATACTCAAGCTAAGGAATGTGCATTTTATTCTGTAGGCAATGAGAGACTGTTTTTTTAGAAAAGAGTATTGTCATCAGAACTATTCTTAGAAGGCTAGAAAGAAGGAATAGAACTGGTACATTTCTAAACTAAGAATTTTTAGGTTTCCCAATTCCTTGCAATACAGAATTCAAGTTAGGCTCACTTCATTCTTGTGGAGGAGTGTGCATGTGTGCATGCCTGCACATACTTACTGATAATCACAAACAGAAATTTTACTGGAAGAATTAAGCAGTACTATACTAAGAGTATTGCAATAACATCGCTTTCTTTGTCTTGTCAGTTTCATGAGTAATATTGACTTAAGATGTGAATAAACTCCTCAGTTAGAAAATCTTAGTGTCATTTAGGGCACGTACCTGGCAAGAGTACCTTTTGGACAAGCACTTTTATGATTGTTTCTCATTCTTTTGCTCTTTGTTATTAATAAACATTTTGTCTATTTCAGTTGATCATCAACTTTTATACATTGAATTTTTAAAGAATCTACTTATGCATTGCTATGGCAGTATTTCTGAGCAAACTGAATTGAAAATATTTGGTGGTGTTAAAAAACAAGTGTTAATTCTCAGACTGATGGCCGTCTTTTTTTTGTATATTCCTTTGAATACCAAAGGATATGTTTGTGTAAAAATATTTGACTTTTGACTCACTGTTCTTTTCATTCTCAAGGTATATCTAGAATTGTGTAGTTATGTAATGAGTTATGTTCAGTATCTTGCCTAATACTTTTTAATGTCTTAAGTTAAATGTAAGCTTATAGCACAGTTATAAATGCTGCAAGGTTAGGTGTCTGATTATTTCCTTAATATTTTCTTTTCTAACGGATTTCCATATTTACAACTTATATAAGTAAGATTACCTCTTCTTTAGAATTAGGACATCCTTGATCTTTGGCTATTTTATGGCCTATGGGCCTTTCATTGGAGAAAGAATAGGCAAAAGAGAACATTGGTTCATCATTTTTCAGTCTGTTTCATCAACCTCAATGGACAATATGGCTTTCTGAGCTTTTTAGAACCAGTAAGACAAATTTTGAGCTTCCCTGGTGGCTCAAATGGTAAAGAATCCACCTGCAATGTGGGAGACCTGGGTTCAATCCCTGGGCTCAGGAACATCCCCTGGAGGAGGGCATGGCAACCCACTCCAGTATTCTTGCCTGGAGAATCCCATGGACAGAAGAGCTTGGTGGACTACAGCCCATGGGGTCTCAAAGAGTCGGAGACGACTGAACGACTAAACACAGCTCAGTACAAGACAAATTTTACAGTCAGTTGTGATTATTTGACAGAAACTGGAGTGCTTTCAGAAGTAGAGAATATGCAGCCTTTACTATAATGGTGATTCAGGAATAATCTATGATTTATACTGAGGCAGAAAAGACTTATTAGTAAAGTCGTGGCTAGGTTTTATATTATACTTTCCTCACTGTTATCAATTGCTTATCAGTGAATGGTAAAACTTAAAATTTCCATGATTGTGTAGAGTTTTTTTTTTTATATAGTAGAAAAAGTCCAGTAACTATTTTTCACACAGGAACTCTTGTAATGATGGTGGCTATAGGTCTTTGCAGTAGAACTATATAAGGGCCTGTAGCTTGTGAATTGACTAATAAAAATCTCAGTTGAGGGAGAAGTGAACTGGTTGAGTTTAAATGATAAACATTTACAAGGTCAAGAATTGAAGTCTTTGCATAATTTGTGCCATGCCCTTTTATTTTACCTCTCATAGTCCATACAGCTGACCAGTTTTGACTTTGGGTCTACTACCAAATGTCTTTCATTAAATAAACAATCGAGCAAATGATGTCAATACTGGAAAACTAATAATCTTTAGTAATATTGCCTTAATTTAACAGCTCTACATTAATCATACTCCTCCACCACTGTCCAAGAGTAAGGAGAGAGAAATGGACAAGAAAGATTTGGACAAGTCAAGGGAAAGATCCAGAGAAAGAGAAAAAAAAGATGAAAAGGACAGGAAAGAGCGGAAAAGGGTTTGTAATTTTTAAAAAACTAGTTTGGAAAGTTCATTATCATGTACGGTAGTGTGTCTGTTGTCTTATTTAAAGTACTAGTTTGTTGCATGACAGTCTATTATTTGGTGTTTAACTGGTATTTTCACCCTAAAGTGTGTTTGAATCTTCTACAGTATAAGGATCTTCAGCCTAATAATCTCTACCAGCTCTTCTTGCCTATCATGTCATTTTACCAAGTATGTGAAACTATTGCAGATATTCTCCAATGCTAGTTAGCTGTGCTCTTCTTGTAGAAAAGTAGTACTTTAAAACAAAAACTCTTAATCAACGTAGTTCACGATTCTTGGTTCTAGGATCATTCAAACAATGACCGAGAAGTGCCACCGGACTTAACCAAGAGGCGGAAAGAGGAAAATGGAACAAGTAGGTAGACTTATTAATACTTTCCAAGTAGTCATCAAACTGAATTGAAAAAGGCTTTCATGATTCTCTTTTATGATTTTAGTGGGGGTTTCAAAACACAAAAGTGAAAGTCCATGTGAGTCTCCTTATCCAAATGAGAAAGACAAGGAAAAAAATAAGTCAAAATCTTCAGGCAAAGAAAAAGGCGGCGACTCATTTAAATCTGAAAAGATGGATAAAATCTCCTCTGGTGGCAAAAAGGGAAATTTTGAGAACAAAAGGAACAATGAAACATTTTCTTAGAAAATCTCCCATTAGAAAATTTAGCCAATATTGAGGGTCTTTTTTTTTTTTTTTTGGTAGTCAAATAGTTTTCTGTTAATTATTTGGGGGTGGGAAGAGGAGGTTTTGGAGGAAGGCAGGTTTTCTTGGAGAATTTGAAGCAATTTAGTCCCAAATTGCTGGGAGGGTAGAATTAGATTACTTCTGAATTTCCTTTCCTCTCCATTCCACTCACACCTACTTCTTGTCACTGAGTTTCAATGTGTTTTAGTGTGTTTTCTTTTTTTCCTCTGACAACAATTCTTATAGTTTCTCTTTAGTCATGAGATTAAAATATGGTCACATGTATTCTCCCTGATCATTACACTGTTATAAAGTCTTTCTCATTTTTCAACACACTTTTATAACATTTTCTCCTAATAAACTTAAGTTTACATCTTATATTTGATTTTAAAACTAAGTGTAGTATGCATTCTCTTAGATGCTAATGGAGAATACTCAGGATATATCCCATGTGTCTGTCATAAAGTAAGCAAGTCATTACTAAAGTGTTCACAAAGCATCATTATATTTAATCAACATAGATGTCATATATTCATAGTTCTTCAAAGCAGTTTTTGAAAGTTATCAGGTGATGGTTTTTAAAGGGAGGCTACTCCTTTTAAATAAGTATTTTGACCCAATCAAAAAATGGGCCAAAGAATTAAATAGACATTTCTCCAAAGAAGACATACGGATGGCTAANCAGGATGCTTGGGACTGATGCACGGGTATGATCCAGAGAGATGGTTTGGGGGTTGGGGGGGGTTGGGATTGGGAGCTCAAATACACTCATGGCTGATTCATGTCAATGTATAGCAAAACGAATGCAGTATTGTAAAGCAAAACAAACTAAAAAATAAAAATTAAAAAAATAAAAATAAAGGGAGGCTGCTCTTTTTAAATAAGTATTTTAAACTGAGGTAAAATTTCACATAACATAAAATTAACCATTTTAAAGTATATCATTCAGTGGCATTTAATATATTTACAGTGTTTTGCACTCATCATCTGTCTAGTTCCAGAACATTTTCATCACTCCAAAAGGAAACCACATACTCATCAAGTCATTCCCCATTTCCCCCTCCTTTTAGCTTTTCACAACTCTGAATCTGCTTGCTATCTCTATGAACTCTTTATGAGCTTATAAAAAACTCTGGCTATTTCCTATAAGTGGAACTGGATAATAATGTGGCCTTTTGTCTCTAACTTCTTTCACTTAGTGTAATGTTCTTGAGATTATTCATGGTGGTGCATGTATCAGTACTTCATTTCTTTTCATGGCTAAATAATATTCCCTTGTTTGAATATACGACACTTGTTTATCCATTCATCAGTTGATGGACTTTTGTCCTGTTTTCCACTTTTTGGCTGTTGTCAGTTGTGCTGCTATGAACATTTGTGTGCTACTATGAATTATTTGTTTGAATGTCTTTTTTCAGTGATCTTGTGTATATACCCAGGAATGAAATATCTGGGTTATATGGCAATGCTATGTTTAGCTTTTTGAGGAACCACCAAACTGTTTTCCATAGTGGCTACACAGCTTACATTTCTACCAGCGATATATGATAGTGCCGATTTCCTTACATCCTTGCCAACACTTATTATTTTCTGTTTCTGTTTTATTTGTTTTTACTTAGTGGGTGTGAATTAGTATCTCACTGTCATTTTGATTTTGTGTTTTCTTAATGACTAATGATGTTGAGCACCTTTTCATGTACTTGTTGGCCATTTGTATATCTTTTGAAAAAATTTATTTAGATGTTTTGGCCATTTAAAAAATTGTATTGTTTGTCTTTTTGTTGCTCAGTTGTAAGAATTCTTTATGTAGTCTTGATATTAGACACTTATGAGATACATATATACAAAAATTTTCTCCTATAGGTTGTCTTTTCACTTTCTTGATAGTGTTCTTTGATGTATACAAGTTTTTACGTTTAATGAAGTCCAGTTTTGTTTTGCTTGTGCTTTTGGTGTTATATTAAATAAGTCTGAAAAAAAATTTATGGCTGGTGGGTGATGAAAAGGGATTTTAAGCTGATTTTTATATTTGGTTTTCCCTTCCTCAACTAATTCTACCATTTATTATAGGAGTCCAGGCATGATAAAGAAAAGATAGAAAAGAAAGAGAAACGGGACAGTTCAGGAGGAAAGGAAGAGAAGAAACAATATCCTTTTCATCTTATAAATCTTTTTAATCATTATAATGGAAAACTTTGATACTGATCTTATTTAGAATTGTACCCTTGTAATATGTGTCTAAATGCGTAAGGACTTTTTAAAATGGTCTACCTTTTAAATGGTCTCTCTAGTTAACTCTCTCAAATGTATGAAACATGGAAATGGGAGACTTGATTGTTTTTTTAAACTTCTTTGGTAACTGAGGTGGTTTTATGCCACCAAGGGATTTAAAGTCCCTCTGGCTCTATCACCAAGAGGAAGAAAGGAAACAAGAGTCCCTTGGGCTGGGGGCATGGGGAATAGCAGAGCAAGATGCTGCTGCAGATGAGCAGAGCTGGTAGAGTCTGAGACTACCAGGCTGGGAAGAGTCAGTTAGGCCTGCAGGCTGAGGGATTGTACTAAAAGATGCGACACGATTCTTCCGCTCCCCTCACCCCCCGAAAAGTTGTTTTCCCTTAATTTGTCATCTACTCATAAGTCCTCGGACAAGCACAGATAATGAAGACTTTCAATCAAGGTGAGTCTTCTCTCACCTCTTTCTCATTTAAAGATAGAAATGCAAAATGAGATATGATAATGTTGAAGAAACTAGATCCATTTTTGCAAGACACAACTGTAGTTTTTCACCTAAATATAATGCTCAGGTCTTTGGGTAAAGATGTGAAACAAGATTCATGGTTATTTTTAAGCTGTTTTCATTTTAAGCTTGCTGATTAAGTCATGCCTTTTTTTTCTTTTTTAAAGCATCAAGATGTGTTTAAAAACATCTGGCTTTCTCTTCACCACTCATTCCCATCTTTGGATAATTAATCACTTTTTTTAAAGTACCTTATAGGTGATGGTGGTATCTTCATTTTACAGGGGAAGAAACTGAGACTTAAGGTTAAGTTGAAGGGGGTGACAGAGATATTACCTGACATGGCCAATACATAAACGTAGATCTTGCCTACTAGTGTTCTCTCATCTTTTTGCCTTTCATGCCGACATGTTATTCAGAGATTTTTTTTTGTCTTAAAGTTTCTTGCTTCTCTATCACTGCCCATGATTTTCAAAGCCAAAAATATGATCTATGCTTTTAGTTTTGAAATTTAAAATAGGCAATTGTGTTTTCAAAGTAGTTATACCTTATATGAGTTTAAAAAAATGTTTTATCCATCTTAAATAAATTATAAGTGGACAGAGTGTTCAGAACCTTTAATATGATCTTTTTTGAGCGCTCAGATCATCATTTGAAAAGTTATTGTTTGGTGATGCCTTAGGATTGTTGAGGTATGTAGCATGATTTGCCCTCTACAGCTAATGGTTTGAGATGGCAGTATTGAAGTTTTTGAATCTTTTATAGCCAATTTTCTTGTTTCTGTATTAGCTGTCACGTTTTAATGACATCAAGTATACTTACATTCTCTACCTTCCTCCTAATATTATTTGCTGCTTCTAATCTTTTATTAAACTGGATAGATAACCAAGGCTGTTTACAGTTTGAGTGAGAAATGTCTGAGAGCCTGTTCCATATAAAGCAGTGAACTTTAGAGTATGGATTTTGTCCTGTTTATTTTGGCTACAAAGCAGGGATTTGAGGTTGCCAGGTAGGTAACTTCCTGACAGATTACATGCTTTTTCTGTTTTGTTAGTCTGTGCTTGTTTTCTAAGTATTAGCATAGAAGGGAAGATGAGAGTTGTGAGAGAGCTTTTACGAATTTAGTAGATTTTTTTTAAATTAGGAAGATTATTAAAGAAATATTACCTATTCTTAAATTCTAGCTATCCCTTTACCTAACAACTAACTGTCTTCCCTGGTGAATGATAAACTCTTAATAGTTTTTTATTCTTCACCATAACCTTCCTTTTAGTTGTCATTTTGCTTTTTGCTTTTTACCTCTTGCTGTCACCTGGTCCCCTTATTTAAAAAAAAAAAAAAAAAGCTCTACCTCTTTTATCTTCATTAGGAATGGGCCAGTCATTGTCATTGACAGCTTTCACTGTGGTTTTATACATCTCTCTTCTTGCGTAGACTCTTTGTGAAGCACCTTTTTTTAGCTGTTCTGTTTTCTGTTGAATACCTTCTAGGGTTGGTCAAGTCTTTATGCTGTTCCTTTTCATTTAGAGTTCTCATCATTTCTGATTGGCATCATTTACCTTTCAGTATCAGTATCAGTTCAGTCACTCAGTCGTGTCTGACTCTTTGCAACCCCATGAATCGCAGCACACTAGGCTTCCATGTCCATCACCAGCTCCCGGATTCTNAAGTCTTTATGCTGTTCCTTTTCATTTAGAGTTCTCATCATTTCTGATTGGCATCATTTACCTTTCAGTATCAGTATCAGTTCAGTCACTCAGTCGTGTCTGACTCTTTGCAACCCCATGAATCGCAGCACACTAGGCTTCCATGTCCATCACCAGCTCCCGGATTCTACTCAAACTCATGTCCATCGAGTTGGTGATGCCATCCAGCCATCTCATCCTGTGTCGTCCCCTTCTCCTCCTGCCCCTAATCCCTCCCAGCATCAGGATCTTTTCCAATGAGTCAACTCTTCGAATGAGGTGGCTGAAGTATTGGAGTTTCAGCTTTAGCATCAGTCCTTCCAGTGAACACCCAGGACTGGTCTCTTTACCTTTAGGCCACTTCAAATCTGCTGCTCCTTGCTCCCTTTTTAATTTACATTATACAGAAAGGAGAACTGCTACACATGTCACATTTCCGTGATTCAGAGATGTCATTAATTGTAAGATTCATTGTTGCTTTCTAGAACTTTTTTTTTTTTGAGAAAAGTGCATAGAGAAATGACATTGATTTGTAAGTATCACCCTGATTTCAGAAACATTGATCATGTTAGAGTTAAGAAAATACAATATATGAATGTGACTCAGATTAAATTCCTTCCAAAGTCTTTTCCTGTTTCATAAATTTTAGTTGCAAAATCCTTTTTGCTTGTTCTCTGTATTTCCTGTTACTTGTTTTTGCTAACGTCTTTGTCGAAATTCATCTTACCTCTCTTTCATTTGGTCTCTGGAACATAACTAACTTCTTTGCTTTTAACCTTTTCCCCAGTCTAATCTTTAAAACTTCCTGTCTATGAAAAATTTCCACTCAGAACCATTCTTTAGAGTCTCAGTTTTAAATTGATATGTATGGTCTTCAATTTATTGATTTCAGCTATCTTTTGAGAGTCCTTTAGTGAGCCAGACATTGCTAAATTGAGACTTGCTTCTAGGTTTTGAGAAACTCAATCTACTTGCACTTCTATCCTGGATTCTTGATTTCAAAGAATATTAACAATTAACTCTCTGCTACCCATCTGTATTTGTAGTATACTACATTCCTATTCTAATACTCCACTCCAGCGAGGCCTAATATATTTTCAGGTCTGTCTGTCATCTCCATCTCTTATGTGTAGCCTAACTCTTAACATTTAAACCCAAGGTTGCAAATTCTCAGGCCTTAGGCAGAATGTGGATTATTAGACATAACTTCTTGGCCTTGGAGATGGCAGTGGCACCCCACTCCAGTACTCTTGCCTGGAAAATCCCATGGAGGGAGGAGCCTGGTAGGCTGCAGTCCATGGGTGGCTAAAGAGTCAGACACGACTGAATGATTTCACTTTCACTTTTCACTTTCATGCATTGGTGAAGGAAATGGCAACCCGCTCCAGTGTTCTTGTCTGGAGAATCCCAGGGACGGGGGAGCCTGGTGGGTTGCCATCTATGGGGTCTCACAGGGTCAGACACGACTGAAGCAACTTAGCAGCAGCAGCAGCTTCTTGGCCTTGCACAGTATTTAACATTTTCAGAATAGTTACACAAAATCCAAATGTTACTTTCTATTGAAGAACTGGAACACCTGGCAACATCGTGTTCTCATTTCTGCATGGCAGCAATCAGCTGGACCTGGCTAGGTGCTTGTCCCCCTTAAATAGAATGGGTCTTTTTTTGTAGTTTGCCTCAATCAGGCCCCAGTAAGTGCACTTCCATTTGTTTCCACTTTATACTAGCCTCTATAAACAATTGATTTTCTAATCCCCATTCTGAGTCTTTTTTCTTCAGTCCATACTTGGAAACTGACCCCCTAAGTGCTCAAAGATTGCTTATTTTAGGAATGTATTACCTTGAGGTGCAGTTCTAGATGCTGATAATATATGTAGAGTAGGGGGTGTTCAGTTAACTTAGTAGTTTCCCATTGTTACAAGCATGTGTCAGCTTGCCTAGAATCCTAGTCACTGATTCCTATGTATATATGAGTGTGTTGCATATCCTTTTCCTTAGATTTTGATCTTGTTGAAGGCAGTTAACTTCCATCTCTTCCTTCTAATCAGACAACCAAGTATTTTTCTTTATTACCTACTATGTTTCAAGGGGTTTTGGTTTAGTTGCTAAGTTGTATCTGACTCCTTGTGACCCCGTGGACTGTAGCCCGCCAGGCTCCTCTGTCCATGAGATTTTCCAGGCAAAAATACTGCAGAGGGTTGCCATTTCCTTCTCCAAGAGATCCTCCTGACCCAGAGATGGAACCCTCATCTTCTGCTTGGCAGGTGGATTCTTTGCCACTGAGCCACCTGTTTCAGATACTCTGAACTTTACATGGAGAATTATGTACTCAGAGTGTTGACTGTATCTTTGACGTTTTTTTTTTTGCCCTCAATAGAAGGTTCAGTTTATTTGTAATATTTGATAGTATACTGTTTAAGAAGTTGCTTTATGTGCTGCAACATATTTTTTGAGGGCAGATTTATTATGCTTTCATCTGGGTCTGTGTGTAGCAACCACTAAAGGTATACAAAAGTTTTGTTAGGAGATTGAAATGATAGACCCAAACTATTTTTCTTTTCATTTTTATCCCTTAAAGTATCACTGAATTCTGTGCACTGATATTCATAGGCACTAAACAGTTGGAGAGAACAGGAGGGATTTTCCATTTCCTTTTTTCCACTTAAGGCAGACAAAATATTCACCCAGGTGCTGTGCTGCTCTTCATCTGTACATAGGCATGAGCACTTGCCAGACTCCAGCACCACATTTACCCCTGAGTGACTACTCCCCATGCACACATTTATCTTGAGAGGTACCCCAGGATGTGCTGAGATTCAGTTCAACAGAATCCTAGTCTTAACTGTTCCATTTTATCCAGTTGGAATACCTCAGGAAGTGTGTTTGCAATGATAAAAATTGCTAGGGAGCAGTTTAAGGGTAAGTGAAGGAGTAAAGTGGGGTTAGGATGCCTGTCCTTTTGTCTTCCTCCTGTAGCTTCTTTCTTCCTTGTAAATGTTTGTTGGACTTTTTAACTGTCAATTTTATCCATGTGTGCCTTTCTACTTGGCTTGTGGGTGCGTGTGTGTGTGTGTGTGTGTGTGTGTGTGTGTGTGTGTGTACAGGTACTAGGATTAACCAGGAATAAGCTATTAATTTGCTGGGCTTGTATTATGTAGTTTCTCTACATAAATTTTGTTGCCATCCAGAGGGCTCTTTTATGAAGAACTATTGAAACATTTCTTAGGACCTTTTTGGTTAATTTAATTATAAAATTAGTGTGTGTATGTGTTTATAAAGAGGTAGCTCTGCTAACAAGGCTGATATTCTATTTGTCTTTGTTCTCTACTTTGATCAACAGTTTACCTGCTCTTTCACCCAGGCCTATGTTTCAGATTGCCTTCTTGCTGTCATAGCTCTCTACAAAGTAACTTCATTGAAAATCAGCAGCCTCAACTCTGAAAGGGTACTCTTTGAAGGCATTTCATACATAGTTTTCTGATACCCAGACAAAGGAGAAGGGTGTGGTGGAACATAAGGAAATGACAACCTTACTAAAACAGCAAGGCCTATTTCTGGCAAAAAGCAAAGAAGAAAAAAACCCCAGGATGTCCAAATAATTCCCAATGGAAAGTGATATTTACAAATGTAATCTTGTCTTAGCACAGTGAAAAGGCCACCTTTTTTGAAAATGTGTCCTGCAAAGATGGTATTACCAATGCAATTTATAGCACTGGGAAAGGAAAGCTGTCTAGGATCGAGGACAGCCAACTCTGAACTGAGCCTAAAGTAGAAACTCTTTGAAAAGTATCGGCAGTCCTTGATGTGAAAAGATATGTGGGATTTCCTGCATTTAGAACCTGTGCTTTCTTATTACAGTGGTTAAAGCTGTACATATTTCTTAAAAATAGTTGAAAAAAATAACCTTAGTAGAATATTCCAGGTAATGTGATATAGACTTGTTAATGAAAAGAAAATATTACTCTGCTGGAAGATAGAGTCCTAAAGTCTGAGTTTAGCAGTGTTTCATCACTGTGTGACTTTCTTCTTGATGGCATTTCTTTCTCAAGTTCCCTGAACTTGGGATGGTTTTCAAGTTTGTAATTCCAAGACTTTGGCATTATTTTGTAAATACATTGTGGACACTGCTGAGAGACTGACATCCAGTATCTTCTTTCCACTTGCTTTTGTGCTTGCTGATTTGTCATTCCAGGGTGTGGACAGACCCCTAAGCTGAAGGTCTCCCAGAGGAGGATGCCAAAGCTCCATGCGTCACTCTCAGAACGATATCTCCCATAATTGAGAGCTTCTGGTGCTGTCCATTTAATGGGAATCTGCTTTAAATCAGAAGATGAATACACACCACCATCCTCTTGACGAGACATTCCAAAGTCACTGGTTTTCAGAACATTATTTTCACCTCCAGGCAGTTTCTTGCAGCAAGGTCCCTGTGTATACAATTTTTACCTGAGATTTGCCATCCAGAAGCAGCATCTAATAAAAATGTCACACCCTTCTTTCTCAGAAAGGAGAGGAAATCACGTCCTGGAATAAGTCCCTTAATTTTGTAGATAGGCTGTATTTGTGTGCTAACTTTTATGAATTTTACAATATTGGTATGATTATATTGCTTGAGGATTTTGGCTTCTTGTAAAAATTTTAATTTCAGTTCCTGGGAAAGATCATCTTCACATGTTCTAACAGGGATACCAATTTTATGTTTTAATGTACCCCTAAATGTGTCATCAAAATTTCCCTTGCCCAGTAATTATGACAGCTTCGTGATTGAGATGGAGAAGGCAATGACACCCCACTCCAGTACTCATGCCTGGAAAACCCCATGGACGGAGGAGCCTGGTGGGCTGCAGTCCATGGGGTCGCTAGGAGTCGGACACGACTGAGCGACTTCACTTTCACTTTTCACTTTCATGCGTTGGAGAAGAAAATGGCAACCCACTCCAGTGTTCTTGCCTGGAGAATTCCAGGGACGGGGGAACCTGGTGGGCTGCCATCTATGGGGTTGCACAGAATCGGACATGACTGAAGCGACTTAGCAGCAGCAGCAGCAGCAGCAGCATGATTGAGAACCCATTTCTTATACTGATACCATGATACTCTTTATTGTAACATGACTTTTTTGGCAGTTAAAAAAAGTGAGTTAAATTCACATAAAATTTGCCAATGTGGTTTTTAATATATCACTATGTTGTAACTATCACCATTAATTCCAGAACATCTGCATCATCCCCAAAAGAGACCCCATACCTGTTAGAGTCACTCCCAGTTCTCTCTTTCCCCTCCCCCTGGAAGTAACTAAAGTATTTTCTTTTTGGATTTGCCTATTTTGTACATTTCATAAAAATGAAATCATTCTATATGTGGCCTTTTGTGTCTGGCTTCTTCTACTTAGCATCATGTTTTCAAGATTCATCCATGTTGTAGCATGTATAAGAGCTTCATTTCTTTTTATAAGTGAATATTATTCCATTGTATGAATTTGTACCACGTTTTGTTTATCCATTCATCAGTGATGAACAGGAACAATGATTTTTAAGTATTAATTAATTGTAAGTTCAACATATGTGTATCTATAATTATAATTGGTAATGTCAAGATTATACATGATGTGAACAGAATGCTGTATAGAAATGATATGTAAATTATTGTCAGCATTTCATGCAAGTGTGATTATTTTCTAAGACCCTTCTAGCTCTGATTTTATGAAATGTGTGAATGTAGTATTTCATCAGTAAAATTTAATGCCTTAAGCATTAATTTAAAATTTGAATGAGAACAATGTTAGGCAGATAACTTATTTGCCACATGTTGTAATAATCATGTTTTGATTTATTTCAAATATGCAGTATTTGAAAAATGTCAATACATAAAGGAAACGAGTATAAGTAAGTCAATATATTTTTAAAGCAATTTTTATAATTTAGCAGACATTGCATCTTAATATAAGTAACTATTAAAATCATGTCCTTATGAAAAAATGTGATGTCATTTTTCTTTTTATTGATCATGTAAAATTGGTTCCTTTTCATTGCTATGTGTTGTTTACTTTTGACAAGCTATTGCTTGTCCCAGTGGAATGTTTTACTTGTTTCTATTTCATTTTTTCCTTCCTCCCTTCCCCCATTCCCCTCTTTTCCTCTCTCTCAGATAAAATACAAGTTATCATAGTATGCCAAGTAGGCAATAAGAAATACACAAATATTTTATCCTTATCTAGGGACTTAATTCAAGCATTGGTTATTCACAGAACTCATTGATTTTCTTTCTTAAATCTTCCTTCTCTTTTTTCTTCCTTCTTCCATTTCTCCTCCCTTCTCCTTTCATAGGTCCCTCCTCCACCTTCCATCTGTCACCTCTCTCACCCACCTTCCTTTCTTATCTATCAATATAATCACTTTGTTTCTTTCAGGTGAGATTGGAATGAATTGTTCAGCTGTGACCAGAAATTTATTTTCCTGAGTGGGTTGCCAAGAGTTATGAATGAAGAGGGCCCATTTGCATCTCCTTAAATTATTCAGTTATCTGCTTTATTGCTCCATGCCGAAAACTTAAAATTGTTGAGTTGTGCATTACTGTATTTAACTTGTTGCTTAGTTTTACATGTTTATTTTCAGTAAATGGCTGAAAGTGTTAACTGTTTCATATTTTTAGCACAATGTGCTGCATACAGTTTCCAACAAGCAAATAAGGTTACATATGTACAGAATTTCACTTTAGAGTAACTGAATATTGCCTGGGTTTATTTTTTTTTTCAATATGAAATGCTTCCTTTTTATTGTTTGAAATGGAAAATAAACAATTATTGAACCATTTTGAATTTACCTCATTTAAAAACTCAATTTTAACTTATTATTTGGCCTGTTTTATATTTAGTCAGTAAAAAAACAAAGTGGGAGCAGTGTCTTATGCAATGCCTAGGAATCATTTTATATAGTTCGTGTACGACATTAAAACATGTTTGAAAAAAAAATGGTACCAGCACTCACTTGTCCCTTGCCGTTTTTTCTTGTAATTATGTTAGAAAAATCAAGGGGTTGGGGGGAATAAAAATGTGTTTTAATTCTACAGTTAGAGAAGCTTTGTATTGCTGAACTTTCATCTGGAAAAGTTTCACAGTGACATTTTTAAAAGGAAATTTTTTTACCTACCGAATTCTACCCATGTAACCTTTTTTTCTAAATAAACAATAGTTTTCTCAAATGATTGTATATCATTGTGTATATTGTTGCTTATTCAAAATAACTTAGCTAAGATCCCTAGCCCTTTTCTTCTTATTTGTGTCTTAGTCCATGGACCGCAATGTTTCCAAATGAGACATCTTATCCAATAAAATGAGAAAATCCTATTTTCTTTCCTCTGCACCTGAGGTAGAAAGTGGGCTGAAATCATTCCCAGACTTATTCATTTACTCTTCAGTTTCTTAAACCCCAATGATACCTATGCAAATTAATTTTTTTGTAGAGAATGACAGTAAAGGGTTTGATTTTTAAAAGGATTGAGACATGCTGAGTATATTTTAGAATTGGTAAAGGAATATAAATCTCAATGCCCCCTTTTAGGTAATTATAATTTGCACATTGATGAGCACAGTGATTATTGTAGAGTGATCCGCTCAATGGCTGTTGAGCACCTATAATGTGCCTGGTATTTAAAAAAAAAATGATACATTGTTAGAATGATTATGCCAGTGAGAAAATAACAGTGGTTTACCTCAAAATCATTTGTTTGAAACATATCAGGGAAAAGCTTTCCAGTAGTTATGTTGCATTGGCATTTTAAAGATTTCATGATTGTGAAAATTTGCCAGAACTTAGCATCAGAATCTCTTTATTGTGTTCTCCAATTTACTGAACATAGGTAACCTTTGCTTTTTTGCTTTTGGCCTTGCTAGAAATGCATTAAGGATGAAAAATACTAATTTTGAAATTAATTGTGCAGAAATATATGTTGCAAGAAAATCTATATTTGATAGCTATTTTAAGTCCCCTCTGTTCTACAGGCAAGGAAGTATTAAGACCTAACTCCTATATCTACAGTGCTTCCAATTCTAACTTGAGAGATAAAGGCCAGTTGAGTGCTGTTGGGGGTCAGCAAACTTTCTGTAAGGAGCCAACTAGTAAATGTTTGAGACTTCGTGGGTTTAAATTAACCCATTTGGAACTCCTCAGCTCAGCATTATAGTATGAAAGCAGCCATAGATGGTATGTAAATAAATGAGCATGATGGAGTTCCAGTAAAATTTTATTTTCAAAAACCTGCTCCAGAGAATCCTATGGAAGATTTATTCAAAAAAATATTTGAGTACCTCTTATGCACCAGAGAGGTACAGCCTTGAGGAAAACAGTTTCTGCCTTCATGGAACTTCCTATTCTATTAGGTTGGTGAAAAAGTAATTGCGGTTTTGGACCCTGAATTTTAAATCATTATAACTAGGCTCAAACACATCTTTATTAGTCAAAATAGGAACCATTACAATCACATTTTTGCCAATGAGAAATGTTTGTTTATTCCTATAGCATACAAATCCATGCTTCATGATTCAACAGCTATTTTCTGCCTCCTGCTGGTTGTGGAAGTGTTTTCCCTGTGAAAAGTTGTCGAGTTACTTGAAGAAGTGGTAGGTGGTTGGTGAGAGGTCAGATGAATATGGCAGATGAGACAAAACTTCTTAGCCCAATTCGTCCAATTTTTGAACCATTGGTTGTGTGCCCTGCATTCTGTTGACCAGTGCCAGCTGCAGGCATTACAGTTTTCAGTGCATCTCATCGATTTGCTGAGCATACTTCTCATATGTAATGGTTTCACTGGGGTTCAAAAAGCTGTAGTGGATTAGACTGGCAGCAGACCACCAAAAACTGACCATGACTTTTTTTTTGGTGCAAGTTTGGCTTTGGGAAGTGCTTTAGAGTTTCTTCGTCTAATCACTGAGCTGCTCATCACTGGCTGTCATATAAAATCCTCTTTTTGTCGCACATCACAATCCAAGAAATGGTTCACTGTTGTGTAGAATAAGAGAAGACACTCCAAAATGATGCTTTTTTTGATTTGTCATCAGCTCANGCTGAGCTGGTCATTGCCAGTTGTCACATCAAATCCACATTTCATCCCATGTCACAACCTGATCA
This sequence comes from Neotragus moschatus, assembly GCA_006410615.1. Classification (NCBI taxonomy): domain Eukaryota; kingdom Metazoa; phylum Chordata; class Mammalia; order Artiodactyla; family Bovidae; genus Neotragus; species Neotragus moschatus. The sequence continues at coordinate 2,574,348 of SJYA01005647.1, read as the reverse complement.
AGAAATGGTTCATTGTTGTTGCGTAGAATAAGAGAAGATGACTCTTCGAAATGACAAGTTTTTTGATTTGCAGTCAGCTCATGAGGCACCCACTTACCAAACATTTTAACCCTTCCAGTTTGCTTCAAATGCTGAACTGTAGAATGGTTGACATTGAGGTTATCGGGCAACTTCTCGTTTAGTTGTGAGAGGATCACTTTTGATGATGGCACTCAACTTTTGGCAACTTCCGATGGCCAGCCACTATGCTCCTCATCTTTAAGACTCTTGTCTCCTTTGCAAAACTTCTTGAACTACCACCGCACTGTACGTTCATTAGCAGTTCGTGGACCAAATGCCTTCTTGATGTTATGAATTGTCTTCTCTCCTTCATGACCTGTTTTGAATTCGAATAAGAAAAATCACTAGATTTTTCTAACATCATTTTTTCTAACATTTCTCTAGTCTATAAAATAAATGTAAAATACACAGCAAGTAATGTCATTAGCGAAAAACATAAAGCAAAATATGCATTGAAATGTATAACATAACCACAATTATTTAAGAATGTATCCCAATATCAAACAGCAAAGTTCAACAATGCAAAGTGGAGGCAAACAACAATTAGAGGGAGGGGGCCAGAAAACCCAGGTAAGGAGACTGGATGGGGCAGGACTTACTCCTCTACATAACAGTGATCATGTGGAATGAAGATGTACAAAGCAGGATATTCTGAGGTGGTTATTGCAGTATGACTATTTTATTACTACATAATGTGAGCGGGAGCTATCCCTAATCTCTCATCCATCTTTGAACCTTTTACATGAGAATCATATAATATGCAGGATTTCTCAGGACCTAGGCTGTAAGCTCTAGTGGTTGTTAACTTTAGGTTCATAAATGGAATCAAAGGATATCTATGGGCTCTCCAGAAATTGAATGCAATTTGTGGTATGTGCATTTTCTTGGGTTGGTAACTTGCCCCCGAATCTCTAAAAGATGGATTCAAGATGGCAGGTTTGTTTTTCGGGGTCTTTCTAAAGAACTCTAAAAAGCCTCTATACCCAACCAATCCTGAATCCATCTTAAGTTGATCTTAACTTGGAAGATGGCCATCCATTCATCTGTATTGTCTTAAGTGGTAGTGGCAAAAGTTAAAACATCTTGCCTTGTCAAATTATCTACAGGCTATCTGCAGTTTATTGTTGGAAAGTCACTTGTCAGTGGAATAGAGCCATTTTCTATTTCAAGGAGACGCTTTAATCAATTATGAGTGGTGGTTTTATTTCTTGGGTTTCCCTGATAGCTCAGTTCATAAAGAATCCACCTGCAATGCAGGAGACCCCAGTTAGATTCCTGGTTCGGGAAGATCCCCTGGAAAAGGGATAGACTACCCACTCCAGTATTCTTGGGCTTCCCTTGCAGCTCAGATGGCAAAGAATCCAACTGCAATGCGGGAAACCTGGGTTCGATCTTATTCTAACCGAACCTGGGTTCGGTTTTATTTCTACTCTACCATGTTTCAAGAAGGATTTATGAAAACATACAGTACGATATTTTAAAAGTAAATGAGAAAATTTGATTTCTCATCAAATTTGGGGTGAAAATAATACCCCAAGTGAAGCCAGCACCCCAAAATGTGACACTTGATTCATGAATTGGCTCTGAAAAACTTGGCAGGCCACACAGAGAATTTAATGTGATCAATTAGAGAAATTGCAGTGCCCATCATATAAAAAGCCAGTTAAACCTAAGGGAGCTCCTCTTTTGTATTCTCATAAAAAAATGGCCTTGTCTTTTCAGCAAATGAAATGAAGGGATTGTATCTTGTAATAGCCCTGAATGTTAGCTGATGGGCAACAGCTCAGCTCATTCAAATGAAGGCTATTTCTACAATGACACCAAAATACGAATCTCAGGCACCTAGGTCTCTGATGCTTTGGTTTAGTCCAGGAAATCAATTTTGAATATTTGAGACCAGGTTCTTAAACTGGGATTTATGGTGGCCTTACTTTTTATAAGCATGTTTGTAAAAATCAGAAAACCATGTAATCCTTGCTTGATTCTCATGATCCAAGTAGCATAAGATCTCATTAGTTGAAATGCTGTGCCTGGCCTTTGTTTTGTTTACATTTTTGTGGATACTGATCTCTAAAGACTGCCTCTTGGGTAGAATGAAGCTTTTAATATTACAGCCATTTAATATTCTATCTTACTGCTTATCAGAAACAAGTTTAAATGTTTAATTTTTTTATTTGAAAATTTTAATAATATTTCTAGAGGTCCTGTCAGGGGCAAAGAGACTTTATTTGTTCTAGAGCTGAGAATAAAAGAAGGATTTCTTTAAAAGATGCTGCTGCTGCTGCTGCTGCTAAGTCACATCAGTCTCATGCTAATTGGATACAGATTTTGTTGGAGTTATAAACACAAATTGACATGATAATTGAGAATAACAATAGGATATTAGAGGATAGTGGAAATATTGAATATAATGACCATTTCTACATGGGTCAGGCTAACAAAAGTTTAATTCCTTTGATGTGTTGTTAAATGGAGTTTTTTTGTTTGTTTGTTTTCAGTTGCTCTGGGCCTTTGTTGCTCTGCATGGGTTTTCTCTAGTTGTGGCAGTAAGCGGGGGCTACTCTTCTTTGTGGTGAATAGGCTTCTCATTCTGGTGGCTTCTCTTGTGGACCACAGGCTCTGGGCAGACGGGCTTCAGTAGTTGTGGCACACAGGCTTAGCTGCTCTACGGCATGTGGAGTCTTCCTGGACCAGGCATCAAACCCATGTCTCCTGCATCGATAGGCCAATTCTTTTGTATTTTTTATTTTATTTTATTTTAAATTTTTTCCATCTCAGGTGTACATGAGTTCCCAATCTTGAAACCCCCTCCCCCACCTCCCACCCCATATCNCCCACTATTATTGTGTTATTGTTGATTTCCCCTTTCATACTTGTTAGCATTTGTCTTACATATTGTGGTGCTCCTATGTTGGGTGCATATATATTTATAGTTGTTATATCTTCTTCTTGGATTGATCCTTTGATCATTATGTAGTGGCCTTCTTTGTCTTTTTTCACAGGGTGGGCGGATTCTTATCCACTGTGCCCAGGAAGTCCTGGAGGTATTTAATGGAGAAAGGAAAGAGGAGATTTTGGCTGAGCACAGAGCACATAAACGTGAGAAATGCATCCTTGCAAATGAGAAATAGCTTCCTTTAAGGGATAGGAGCTAGAAAATGACCTGTTGCTTTAACTTAGGCGACCTCTGATTTTTGTCAGATGACAGATGTCCTTGGACATCAGACTG
>SJYA01005647.1:2529290-2561716 GCA_006410615.1 Neotragus moschatus | reverse complement strand
GTCCATTAATTTTCAACGAGATTACCAAAACAGTTCAGTGAGGGAAAAATTGTCTCTTCAGCAAATAGTCCCGGGACAACTGAATATTGACATGTGAAAGAATGAAGTCAGACTTCTGCCTCATCTGACATACAAGAATTAATTTGAAATGGATCAAAGACCTAAATGTAACAGCTAAAACTATAAAACTTGTAGAAGAAAAAAAGAAGTAAATCTTCATGATCTTAAATTTGTCATTGGTTTCTTAGATATCACATCATGTGCATTAGCAAAAAAAAAAAAAGGAAAAAAATACATAATTTGGATTTGATAAAAAGTAAAAACTTTTATGCTTCAAAGGATACTATCAAAAAAAGTGAAAAGACAACCCATAAGAATGGAAGAAAATATTTGCGAATCATATATCTGATAAAGGACTTGTATCTGGATGACATAAATAAATTTATAGTTCAATAATAAAAAAAGATACAACCCAGTTAAAAATTATGAATGAACAAAATATGGCATATCCATACTATGAAATAATATTTGGCCATAAAAAAGGAATGGAGTTACAGTATGAATGAATTTTGAAAACATTATGCTCAGTAAAAGAACCTAGTCTTGAAAGATACAAAATGTCTAGAGTAGGCAGTAAATTAGTGATTGTATAGGTTTGCGGGGACTAGGAGGTAAAATGGTCATAGCTAAAGGACATAGAGCCTTTTTCTTGAGGGCGATGAAAATGTTCTAAAATTGATTATTGTAATGATTGCAAAACTCTGTGTATACACTAAAAACATTGAAGAGTACAATTTACATGTGTGAAATATGTGGTATGTGGCCATGATCATATAGTGGTTAGTAGTCCACTTTGTGTACTATATGAATTATAATTTAATACAGCTATTAACCACCCCCCCCCCAAAGGTCAGGTTTTTTGGACAGTACATATGATCTTGATAATGCTTTTATCTATGTGGAAAATTCTTAAAGAGATGGGAATACCAGATCACCTGACCTGCCTCCTGAGAAATCTGTATGCAGGTCAAGAAGCATCAGTTAGAACTGGACATGGAACAACAGACTGGTTCCAAATAGGAAAAGGAGTACGTCAAGACTATATATTGTCACCCTGCTTAATTTAACTTCTGTGCAGAGTACATCATGAGAAACGCTGGGCTGGATGAAGCACAAGCTGGAATCAAAACTGCTTGGAGAATATCAATAACCTCAGATATGCAGATGACACCACCCTTATGGCAGAAAGTAAGAAGAACTAAAGAGCCTCTTGATGAAAGTGAAAGAGGAGAGTGAAAAAGTTGGCTTAAAGCTCAACATTCAGAAAACTAAGATCATGGCATCCTGTCCCATCACTTCATGGCAAATAGATGGGAAAACAGNGAGTGAAAAAGTTGGCTTAAAGCTCAACATTCAGAAAACGAAGATCATGGCATCCAATCCCGTCACTTCATGGCAAATACATGGGGAAACAGTGGAAATAGTGAGAGACTTTATTTTCGGGGGCTCCAAAATCACTGCAGATGGTGACTGCAGCCATGAAATTAAAAGACGCTTACTCCTTGGCAGGAAAGTTATGACCAACTTAGACAGCATATATAAAAGCAGAGACAGTACTTTACCAACAAAGGTCCATCTAGTCAAGCTATTGTTTCTCCAGTAGTCATGTATGGATGTGAGAGTTGGACTATAAAGAAAGCTGAGCACCAAAAGATCATACATCGTGACCAAGTGAGCTTTATCCCAGGGATGCAAAGATTCTTCAATATGCACAAATCAATCAATGTGATACACCACATTAACAAATTGAAAGATAAAAGCCATATGGTTAATCTCAATAAATGCAATGAAAGCCTTTGACAAAATTCAATATCCATTTATGATAAAAAAACTCTTCAGAAAGCAGGCATAGAGGGAAAATACCTCAACATAATAAAAGCCATATATGATAAACCCACAGCAAACATTATCCTCAATGGTGAAAAATTGAAAGCATTTCCTCTAAAGTCAGNGATGGTATGATCTGATTTATGTGCAAAAAAGGATCCTACAGACTGCTAGGTGAGGGTGAACATTAGGAGCAGGGAGACCATTTCAGAAATGAGTGCAAGATGTCAAGTGAAAAATGACTGGTTTGGACTAAGATGAAGGAAGAAGAGGTTGGATTTTGAATATACTTTGAAGATGGCACTGACAGGCTGTGGAAGGTGCAACCGAAAAGTCAGGGATGATGGCAGATTTTGGCCTAGACAACTGGAACTGTTGGACAGTAGTGCCATTTTCTGTAATGGAGACCCTGGAGGGGTAGCAAGCAGGGATGGGGAAGACTCAAGAGCTGCATTTTGACATCAAGCTGGAGATGCCTATGAGATAGCCAAGTGGGCATGTCAGTTAGACAGTTGGATAAATGAGCTTGGGGTTTAAGGCTAGAAATGTTACCAGCTGTATCATCCAGAACCAGTAAATTAACTTCTATAAGCACTAGTTACATCATCAATAAAATGGGGATAATATTTGTTTCACAAGGTCGTTTGAAGGAGGATTCTCTATAATGTATGTAAAGCATGAAGTACTGTTCCTGGTACACATAAGTGCTCCATAAATGGTAGCCTTCTCACTGTCAGTATTCACTGCAGATAACTGGCAGCTAGCTATTTGTACTGCAGAATCTCTCTTGGTTGGTTGTTCTAAACCCAGATCAAATAGTCCAGTCACCTAGGAAGATATTTTTGCACTGTTGGCCCCACTTCAGGCCAATTAAATCAGAATCACAGGAACAGTGATCAGTAGCTTCCCAGGTATGTATTACCTACAGGGAGAGAACAGATGAGCTGGCTTATTAAGAGAACTCTTCAGATTTCACCCAGCTCACCTCTTAGGAAACTAACTCTCCCCCTCAACCTCCCAAAAACACTAAGTGGAAATTTTGGACTCATCTTGATATCCCTGAGCAAAATTGTTTCCTTTTCCCAGTGTTTTCCCCCTTAGTATGAAAATAATTCTCACTCTAAGGACCTGGAAGAAACAGCCACTGTGGAAACTCAAAATATTGCAATTCCAGGATAGATTTCTCTCTCTCTCTTTTTTTTCTCTTTGGCCTTTGTTTTTTTATTTTTTTATTTTGTTTGTTTGTTTGTTTTTTTAATGGAGTATAGTTGATTTACAGTGTTGTGTTAGAGAGTTTTCTCCTTAATCGAAGAGTATCTGTTCCTCTCATTTCCTAGGCTCTGCATTGTCATTTTTGGTCTCTGCATTACAGTTGATTGATTCAAGAATAATAAGAGTATTGAACTTCTCTGTTAAATAACTTATGGGTAGAAAATAAAAACACAGTTGGAAAGTGAAATCCAATTGGTCAAGGGTGATAGGCTGTCTGTAGATTGCTGAAGATGAAGTTTCATTGACAAAACTCTATCAAGCTGAGAGAAATGACCCTGGAGTGTTCAATAGTGATCCCAACCCTAGAGTCAATCCACTGCTTGGGAATAGTGGAATTTGAACCTTTTCTCTAATCAGTAGTGTGGGGGTATAGCAGGCACACTTTCTCTGTACCCACAGATCCTGCAGTCTTAAAGGTGAGGGGCTGTATCGGGTTGGCCAAAAAGTTCATTCAGGTTTATCCATACAGTCTTACAGAAAATTCGAATGAATTTTTCAACCAACCCAACCGTTAGCATAGTCAGTTTTTTCAACACATGAGGCACACACTTTTCCCTTAACCAGCTGATATATCCACCACTTAGGCCATCATTCTTTTAGCTACGTTTTGCTTTTTGCTGAAATGCAAGTTCTCCTGCAATAGGAATCACACTTTTGGTTATTTTCCATCATTTACTCCTCAGTGGAAATGTTTCCAGGGAGTGAGAGGGCATGCTTGTACCTAGTAAGGTAGATAGGGAAGAGGGAGGACTGCCCGGGTGGGGAAGTGAAAGATGAAGTGTGTCAGAAACAGTAAAGGCTGATTCAGTCTTGCTCGATAACAGCCCTAGTAGTCCATATTTATATATTCTCATTGTTCGAATAGAGAGAAAAAGTAATTTGTTGAAGTCTTAAAAAGTGAGGTTTCTGGGACTTCTCTGGTGGTCCAGTGGCTAAGACTCCATGCTCCCAATGCAGAGGGCCCAGATTCAATTTCTGGTCAATGAACTAGATCCCACATGATGTAACTAAGAGTTGGTGCAGCCAAATATATGTACGTATGTATGTGTGTGTTTGTGTGTGTGTGTGTGTGGTTTCATGTAGGTTAAGGGCAAGACATCCTGTGTCTCCTATCTCACATTTCAGGGAGGTATTAATAGAAGTACCACGCACCTTGAAGTTATGCTAAAATATATACTATTTCAAACAGAATTTATATGAATTTGGCCCAGCCCTAGTGTATAGTTTACAACTACCACCTACTTCACTCACCTGGGAACAGTGTAGTGTTTGCAAGCACAGATTCTGGAGTCTACATGAGTTCCCAGCTCCTCTCCCTACTAGCTGTATGGCCTTGGGCAAGTTTCTTTATTTGTTTGTGCCTCTGTTTCTGCACTTTGAAAATGGGATAATAATATAATCTATTTCATGGAGTTGTCATGAGTATTAGATGGGTTGACACATGTAAAACACCTAAAACAGAGCCTGGAACAAAGAATGGGCTCAATTCAATGCTAATTATTATTGTTTTTTCCACTTAACATTGGCTCTATCAACACCCATAGGGCAGGGTTTCTCAGTCATAGCAATACTGACATTTAGAGCTTCGTTCATTGATCACTGATCGTTGTTGGTTATGGGAGTATCTTGTGCATTACAGGATGCTTAACAGCATCCCGGGCTTCTATCCACTAGATAATAGCAGCACCTCCTCTCCTCAAGTTGTGACAGTTTAAAAAAAAAATGTCTTCAGATATTGCCAAATGTCTCCTGGGAGGCAACATCATTGCTGATAGCCACAGGGGTAGAAGATACTGTATCCTTTCCTCTATTCCCCGAGAATAGAGCAACAGGACCTAAGAACCATTTTCCCCAAGAGTTTGTTGACTCTGGCTTTCAAAGTCATATAGCCTGATGCTACTTTCAAACCCACTGGACTATTCTTAGCCTGACCTGACTAGAGAAGCAGAAAGACAAGTCAGAATAGTAATCTGACCTTGCATGCCAGGGAGGGACACTCAGAAGGTGACCAGTAACTGATCTGGGTTTTCACCTGCACCTTTGGAAAGGAGACGTCTGAAATACTATTCCTTGAGGTGGAAGGAAACCTGTCACTGGACTTTAGAGCACAGCATGAAAATATCAGGCAAAGGCACTTGGAATGTCTATTTGACGTTTGTAAGCAAAACTCAATGTCTAGGCAAAAGGTGACCTTGCCCGCACTAAAGTTATCTAAAAGCCCAGCCCCCAAAATAACTCAGCCAGGATCATGACACACCGAGAGAGAGATAAAAGACAGAAACCAGTATTCCATCCCCTTCCGCCCCCTGCTTTCACCAAAACACAGGCACCACGCAGCCACTGCTTGTCTGAGCCAAAAGGAAATGGACAAGCTGTCTGAATGTTTAGAAAGGTGCGAACTGAAGTGAAGGAAAGAAGGAAAACTAAATTGGGGTTTCGGTCATGCTTTACAAATGAAATCATTTCTTGTGTGCCTTGCTCCAAATAAACATGGAAAGCACTTCCTGTGATTCAGGGGGAAATTGTGTAAAGTTCAATGATTCCTTTTCCCAAATACACTTCATCAGAGCTACTGATTTCTTTAAAACATGTGTCAAATGCCTTTGGCATTCCTCTTCTGTCCCAAATCACTCTGATCTCTTCATGTGGTGAAGTGTGGACACCCTGGCCCTGTAGCCAGGTTACAGTACCTCAGTGGGTAGAGACTGCGGTAAATTTACAAGTTGCCCTGACTTCTTAAAAAAATGAACAAGAAATAAGAAATGTTTCTGGAGTTGCTCTCTTTCACCAGACAGGATATAGTCCATGTTAGAGCTTAAGAGGCTGGGTTTGTAGAGGAAAAGTCTGTAATTCAGCAGACTTGGGTGGGGTCTTAGTCTTGCTCCTCATTAACTGTGTGACCTGGGCCAAGTTGTTGAGCCAGTGGCAATCTCTGAATTTCTATATAGAAGGCCTTCAGGGTGGCATTCTGGTTGGGATCTGTCTGGAAACTGTATTTGCATAGTGAGCACACAGTTTTTCCCAGACTGGCTTGCTAACTTTGAGGTGGATTGATGGAAATGAGCAGGTAGGATAAAAGCCCTTTGTGGTCCCTCTTGACATGGCCAGTACACGCAATACAAACTAGGCTCTGCAGACTGACTCAGAGCCACTTTTTAAAAAAATCTGTACCACCTAATAATGCCATGTGAACCTTTATTAAAAGCAGAAATTTCAGAGGGGGCTAAATAATTTAGAAATAAAGGATATTATAATTTTTAATGATATTCTCTTAATTATCAGTATCATCTAGGGAAGAAATTGACAACATTGTTAAGCAATAAATAACCCACAATAAAGTTAGAGAAGGCAAAAATGAGTCAGGGAAGGCATTTTTGTTGGAAACTCTCACCATTTTCCACTTTCTTTGTGTCCTGTTCATGGGGTTAGTCTTCTCCAGCCCCAGCAGGCACTTTATACAATACCAGGAAAACCACTCTCCTTTTGGGGATGTGAATCCCCTATTCAAATACAAATTATCCCTTTCTCAAGACTAACAGAAGCCCTTGTAATATCAGTGAATGCCTCCATGACTACTGATACCACAAAGGGAGCAGACAAGGAATGAAGACAGTGAAATCAGGGGAAATAAGCTGAGAATCCAAAGCCAAGCCTAGCTTCTCTTTGACATGTCCGTACAAGTCTTATACATACACTGTGGAAATGGACGATATAGGCATGACAGCCACAATGGCCATGAAAGTTAATAAATACATGATGGTGGTGGTTTAGTCGCTAAGTCATGCCCGACTCTTGCAACCCCGTGGACTGTAGCCTGCCAGGCTCCTCTGTCCTTGGGATTCTCCAGGCAAGAACACTGGAGTAGGTTGCCATTTCCTTCTCCAGGGGATCTTCCCAACCCAGGGATCGAACTCAGGTCTCCTGCATTGCAGGCAGACTCTTTACCAACTGAGCTACAAGGGAAGCCCAAATAAACACATAAAGCTAGACCCCCCCCCCCTTTAAGAGACAATGGGGCACGAAGTACCTAAAACCATCTTCCCCTTACCTTTCATTCTGCCTGCTCAAATTATTCACACAGAACACACTGTAGACATTTGGAGCATGTCACAAACATCAGTACCATCTTCAAAATTATGCAATACTTTGCCTGCAAGCTGAGAGTAAATTAATACCATAAAGTGAATTAGCAGATTATGCTTCTGTTGATGATTATGTTTTCAATTTATTGGTCTGTTTTGTGAATACAGTTAATTCTCAACTATCAATCTAACTAAATATGCCTGTTGAATCCTGTCAAAGTGAAAAATTATGCTCATGTCCAGATCATAGGGAGAAATGGTCTCATTGTCCTTTGTGTTAGTCCCACTCTATCAAGCCTGTTGGGGTCAATTCTGGGGGCCATGTTTTAGGAGGGATTTTGAAATATTAAAAAATATATATGTGGGAGATGGTGACCAGAAGGGGAAGGGGATGACTGGAATTCAACTCACCCAAGTAACAGATGAAGCCTCTTAAAATATTTAGCTTACAAAAGAGACAACTAAAAAGTGACAAGATGGTGATAGTCTTTAATCCGTACAGCATGAGAAAAAGAGCATATTTATTCAGTATCACTTTAGAGGGCAGAATTAGGACCAGTGGGTAGAACTATCATTGTAACATTCATTCATTCCGCAGATAAGTAGTGAGAGTTTCCTATATGCCAGGCATAATGCTAGACACTGGGGTTACAGAAACAAAATCAGATGTCACCCTGACTCTGAAGAACCTCAGAGTCCACTGGGGATGACCATTACAAAGCAGTAAAAACCATTGCTACACTCAACAAAGAAATGGAAACAGACAGAAGAGACTGCCCAATTCCAGGAACAGACAGAAGTAGGCCTGGAGGGACGAGAGGTTCTCATGAGAGAAGTCAGCCCAACAAAAAGAATTTTCTATCAATCTGAACTGTCCCACCACGGAGTGAACTACTTCCTGAGCCTCGTGAGACCTAGAGAGTACCTGCCTGCTAGAGGCATTTGAGCAGAGAAGCCACTGCTTCTCTGGGTGAGAGGCTGAAACAGACGGTTTTTAGGGTCTCTTCTCTAAGAGTTCGGAGAAGGCAATGGCACCCCACTCCAGTACTCTTGCCTGGAAAATGCCATAGATGGAGGAGCCTAGCAGGCTGCAGTCCATGGGGTCTCAAAGAGTCGGACACGACTGAGCGACTTCACTTTCACTTTTCACTTTCATTCATTGGAAAAGGCAATGGCACCCCAATCCAGTACTCTTGCCTGGAAAATCCCATGGGCGGAGGAGCCTGGTGGGCTGCCGTCTATGGGGTCGCACAGAGTTGGACATGACTGAAGCAATTTAGCAGCAGCAGCAACAGCTCTAAGAGTTGTTACTCTACTGACTCCAACTGAATGTCCTATTAATCAAGTGAATATTCTAATTTAACTCTCAGGGAAGCAGAAATTTTCATTCACCAGGTGTCCCCAATAGTAGTGTTCTGGTTAATAAGGATTTTAATGTATGAACCTCAACTAACCCACAAAACATAAATTTAAAAGGCAATCTGCCATCCTGCCCATTTTTCCTCCACCAACAAAATTTTTTAAATCCAAATCAAATGATAATGATTCTTGTTAATGGCAGACCGTGGGCATTTACCAGGAATATGTTTGGAGATCTAAACATGTGAATAATACTTGAGCATATAATTTCCTCTGTAAAATGAAGTCCTGAGTCTGTAAATATGGGACTGAGTAATATAAAATTCTGCCACTGAAACAAATGATGCTTTCTGTACTATAAAACTATGTCATTTTTCTTTAGCACTTCCTGTGTGTTCCGCACTGTTCTAAATGAGATGCATGTTATTAACTCATGTTATTTCTCCCAAGAAACTTTGAAGTGTGCATTTTAAAAAAATCATCCCATTTTACTGATGAGAAAGTTGAGACACATAGGGATTAAATCATTTATCCACTAGGTGAATGGAATTCTGACATAAGCAGTGTGATTCCATACTCTCAACCACTGCACTATACAGTTACCTTGTACTCACCTGGGTCTACAAAAGGGACACTTATATGCACAGAGGCAAGGAGCAACCAACACCATTGCAAAGAGCCAAGGGCTGCTGGGTGGACTGAGCACCCTCAGTAATCACTTCCACACACCTGCCTCACGGGGCCCCCTTACGCTCTCACCTCAACAAAAGAGCACATGTCTCCATATCACTGACCTTCATGACCTGTCACAAACAGCTGGAACAGTGACTACAGAATCCATGATTTCTATGGCATTACTTCATTTACTGTTTTGGATTAATTCGTTCCTCCCTCATTCACGTATTTCTCTGTTTGAATTTCATTTGCTAATTATCTAGCAGTTCTAAGAGAATTTCTTTTCTTTACAAAGCCACTGTTTATTCCTACTTAGGCTCAAAATGGTGCTCTGTGGTTATAAAAATGAATTGTGGCACGCTGGAGAAAAAAAATGAACTTGTTATACATCCGGCCTGTCATTTTAAAAATTTCTCCCAGATGATTGAGCTTAGATCCAATCCCTTCTATTGTTTTCAATATTTCAGCCAAAATAAAACAGATTACCGAAAACAGCCAGTGATTTCTTTTTTCTTTTTGTTCTCAGTATTGTACTGTCACTTAAATACTATGTTAGGAAAATAAATATTTCAGCTTAATTTTTCTCACTGATGAGCCATTTCTTTCCCGCTTTTCTAACCTTCAGAATTAAGTCATCAACCAGGACCCAATCATTCCTGCCACTAACTTTTCATTTACTGCATTAATATCCATTGCATGTACACCACACGTTTACAGTACCCACTTCAAGCACTGCCATTTATTCCCCTAAAAATGCCTCATTACATAGAGACTAAACCTTTTAACCTATATCAACAATCAAAGAGCTCGAGTAAATGATGAAGTAAATGAGTCCAAGTTAGAGTAGACTCAGATCAAAATTCGTGGACCCCTTTGCCCTTGGCTTAAACATTTATCTTTGGAAGTAATGGACTATTTGCAAATTGTGTAAGGAGATTGGGATTGACACATATACACTATTGAAACTATGCATAAAATAGGTAACTAATGAGAGCCTACTATATATGCTCAGGAAACTCTACTCAGTGCTCTGTGGTGACCTAAATGGGAAAGAAATCCAAAAAGAAGGAGGTGACCCCATGGACTGTAGCCCACCAGGTTCCTCTGTCCATGGGGTTATCCAGGCAAGAATACTGGAGTGGGTTGCCATTTCCTTCTCCAGAGGGTCTTCCCCACCCAAGAGCTGAACCCACGTCTGTTGCATCTCTTGCACTGGCAGGCAGACTCTATACCACTATATATGTATATACATGTAGCTTATTGACTTTGCTGTACAGCAGAAACTAACAGATCTTTGTAAAGCAACTATACTCCAATAAAAATAAAAGAGACTAATTGTTCTAACCCCTCTCCCTTTTATTCAGATTTGATTGGGCCAATACAAAATACCTCTTTGTAAGTGAACAAAGATACATACCCACCACAGTGTTGTCTGTAATAGCAAAAAACTGGAACTGGCTTAAGAGTCCTTCAATAGGAGATTGGGTAAATAAAGTATGACATATTCATAGATTAAAACACTATGCAGCCGTTACAAAGGAGAAAAAGTATAAAGAGATGTAAGAGAATGATAAAGACAAGATTCAGTATAGAGGTGACTTTTGGCCTGTGCAGTTAGGGAGGGATACATAGGCAGATTTCAACTAACTTCATAATATTTTACTTCTTAAGTTTTGTGTCAGGTACACAGGTGTTCTTACAGAACTTTTTATATCTTTCTGTGCATCTGAATTATTTACTACTTTTAAAAAGTGTTTGGGCAATTGTCTAGGAAATTCCCACTGAAATAAAATAATGCCACTGAGACTATTTCATTATGATGCTTAGAAACTGTTTCATGTGTACAATGAGGATAATGTGATGTGAAATGAGCATAAACGTCAATGGATGGGATTTCAATTTTAGAAGATCTCAATTACTAGGAGGAAAGTTCTTGGTGTGGACATCAAAGGCAGGCTAAGGGGCAAAAAACCAAATGACAAACTGCAGGTTATAAAACATACATCCTGAATGGTTTGGTTGAGAAAGATCCAAAGATCTTTAGAGTAACTTCAGCTCTAGAGTTCTACAGTGCTGTAAAATTAGTGTTGGTAGTCATATTCACCAACATTCTGACATTGATCAAGAATCTGGTTTTCACCCTGATCAGGCCTAAGGTTCAGTTATTAAATATATCTTGAGTGCCTACCATGCGTCAGACATTGTGCTGGCCTCCAACAGGGCTCGGAGAAGGCAATGGCACCCCACTCCAGAACTTTTGCCAGGAAAATCCCATGGGCAGAGGAGCCTGGCAGGCTGCAGTCCATGGGGTCCCTAAGAGTCAGACACGACTGAGCAACTTCACTTTCACTTTTCACTCTCGTGCATTGGAGAAGGAAATGGCAACCCACTCCAGTGTTCTTGCCTGGAGAATCCCAGGGACGGGGGAGTCTGGTGGGCTGCCGTCTAAGGGGTCACACAGTCGGACATGACTGAAGCAACTTAGCAGCAAACAGGGCTACCAAAATGAACCAGACATGGACTTGTAATCAATATTACCCAGCAACATAGGGAAGACAGACCATAGCCAATTCACCTTAATGCAATTTAATAAAAGTTCTATAGCAAACATATGAGCCCAGCCTCATCCAAGTCACAACAATTCCTCCCCTGGATCATTAGAATGGGAAAACAGCTGAGGAATCACTTCTGTGGGAACAGAGGAGAGTCAAGAAAAATTTCACAGAAGACATGCTATTCACTCTGTATCTTGTAGGATGAATAGAGCTAAGCAGGCAGAAGCCAAAGCATAACCAGAGGCAGAAGATATGCAAATGTGTGGCATATTTCAGTGAAGAGTGAGAAGCCCATTGTGACCACCTCCTAGGAGAGTAGTCAAGATCATAAAAACTCTTGAATATCATACATTAGAGTTTGGATTTTGGCCTCAGGTATTAGGGAACTGTCGGAGACTTTTAAAGAATGAAGTAACTTGATCAGATTTACATTTTGGAAGGATCACTGGAGGATAAATGGAAGAGAAGATGAGACTTGGGAGACCAGGTAGGAGGCCATGTAGTCTAGACCAAAAACTGAGGAGAGCCTGCTGCTGCTGCTAAGTCACTTCAGTCGTGTCCAACCCTGTGCGACCCCATAGACGGCAGCCCACCAGGCTCCCCCATCCCTGGGATTCTCCAGGCAAGAACACTGGAGTGGGGTGCCATTGCCTTCTCTGGAGGAGAGCCTGACCCAGGGCAAAGCTAATGAGAAGGAGAAGGAGACAGAAGGACAGATCCTACAGGTGTTTCTATGTTAGAATAAACATGGCATAATGAGGGGCTGAATAAGGAAAAAAAACCAAACCTTCTGCTTGGATGTTAAGAAGTTTGCTGATGAATTTAGGAGAGCCAGGCTGTACAAGGAAGACTAAGTGCAGTTTGGAAATATTTAATCTGAAAGTGTCTCTAGGCCTGTCAGGTGAAGATGTTCCTCAGCAAGGCTTGTTTGCTGTCTTCCCCAAACATGTCTACCTCCATTGTTCCCGGCCTTGTCCAAGTTACAACTATCCCTCCACTGGATCATTAGAAAAGCCTCCTAATTGATCTCCCTGCTTCCATTCTGGTCTACCTCATAGTCTAGTCTCCATACAGCAGCTAGAGTACTGCTTTAAAATTTTAAATCTCATCTTATCACATCCCTCCTCAGAATCCTCCAATAGTATCCTATCACATGTAGAACAAATCCCAAACTTTTTACCAGGACCCACAGGGCCCTACAAGATCTGACTTCTGATTATCCTTCTAAGCTCTTTCCTACCAGTCTCCCTTTTGTTCATCCCACTTCAGCCACATTGAGTATTTTTCCTATTCTTTATGCAAAGCAAGCATATTTCATCTCAATAAATATTTTCAGTGACTCAGTGAGGGCCTCAATGAAGATCTGATTGCCATAAACACAATGCTTTATTCCATGGTGATAGTTCTGGGAGTTCAAATAATTTTGGAATTCTTTGAGCAGATCCAAGCAAGCCTCAGGAAAGATACAGTGCAACTGGCCCAAGTCCAGAGAAGAGAAGTTAAATAAGCAATCCAAAAAGCTGAGGTAGGGGCCAGAAAACCCCATAAAAGCATGCATGAAAACATGGCATATGTTTATAGTTTCTACCATGTTATCTCACATCTGGTCAAAGATTCTTTTGAATGTTTCTCTAAGTGTTTTCATGTCTCAGGATCTAGCTCCCAACTTAATTGTAAGTCATGGGGTCACTGAGACCATGCTTCCTTTATATTCCCCAGAATGTTTAATGTAGAGCTGTAAGTAATTAGTCCATGTTCTAAGGGCCACCTGAATTAAGATGAAATTTAGTGGAATTAACTTCAAAAAGCTAAAGATGAGGGAAACTTGGCATGGTAGAAAGAACTAACAGTTTAGGGAAGGGGTTGACCTCAACCTGAGTTGAGGGAGGGATTCTCAAATTCTTCACCTCCCCAGTAGAGTGCTTTGTATACAGCAGGTGCCCAATGAGTGTTTGTTGAAAGGATGGATGAAAGACTAAATAAATTTTTTTAAAGCTCAAACAATGTTGATAGAAAATAATGCTTCAATGACAGGAAGCAGTTTTTCTCTTCATTCTGTCCCTGTCATATATATTTGATTTCTAGACACTCCAACTCAAGAGAAACATCACTAGCTAGAATCCAATGGGAGAAAGATCAAAATTGTGAGGGTTCTGGGAACAATATTAGATATCAGTGGAGTTTAACTGATGGAGAGGGGCCATGATAACAACCTTGCAATATCTGAAGGACCATCATGTAGAAGAAGGAACAGAATTGCTTTGCATAGCTCTAGGGGATAGTAGTCAAGGGTGCGAGTCTTAGAGAAACAAATTGCAGCTCAGAATAAGGAAGTAATTTCTTACAATAATTAATGCCCCATGCTGAAGTAGGCTAACAAAAATGATTGTTCACTCCCTTCCAATGGCCTCTTTTTTTCAGGCAGGTAAAGGGTAATTACCTAGCAGTATACTGAATTGAGACGAAGATGAGACTAAGAGAGTGTTTTTCCAAGTAGATTGCAAGCCATTATTGGAGCCATAAAATCAATTTAGTGGGTCCTGACCAACATTTTTCTAAGTGAATTCAAACAGAATAGAAAATAGCAGAGAGTAGCACACATAGCAGAGATGAGTTCCAAAAACCTATTGGAACCATGTTTATATATGTATGAATGTACTTACTGGGTTGCAGCATAACCTGCTTTTCTTTCTGTAGATGGCCATCAAAACATTTTGGAAAACCACTGCACTGAGACCTCTTCCAGTTTTAAGATCTGGGAGTTGTAAGAATTTTTATCTCTGTTGCAGAGATCCAAAATTGCTGTCTATGAAAAAATGTGGTCTTACATGAAATCAGCAGAGCCATCTGTGTTTACCAAAACAACAGCAGACGGGGTGGCCCGAGTGCGGAAGTCCAAGGGAAAGTTCGCCTTCCTGCTGGAATCAACCATGAATGAGTACATTGAGCAGAGAAAACCATGTGATACGATGAAAGTTGGTGGAAATCTGGATTCCAAAGGCTATGGTGTGGCAACCCCTAAAGGCTCAGCATTAAGGTGGGTGGAATAATATAACAATATCCGTGTTGTTATAGTATTCCACCTACCCTGATGCATTTTGTTGTCGTTTTCTTTCTTGTGGATTTTGAGGTAACTTTTAAAAGTTTAAAACCTACAATATTCCATGGAGTTAAATAAGACGGTAAATTATGGTTTCATCTATTTAATGCATCCATTTTTTTTAATGTTCTCTCTCTGTGTGGTCCTCTCTGACTGTTTGTTGCTGTTTTAATTTTACAGTTCAACGGCTTTTTCAATTTAAATGGTAAAAGCCAAGTTATGGTGCCATATGTGACGAATGTTAATTGCATGGATGTGGTGTTCTTGTTACTTTTTTTCTCAAAGACAATTTCCCCATCCCGCACACTTCAGTTTTTGAGCAAATGTTATCCTCCATATGCCACCTTCCAATATTTAACCCTGTATTTGCTGTACAGACATTTTTATAGCTCCACGTTCTGTGAAATTTAGCCAATTTGTCCTCTTGTGCTCCTTTTTATACGTTAACGATTTCCTAAGCATTTGTGCATTTTCTTACAAGTTATTGTTTTATCGTTTCAAGAAATGCTGTTAACCTGGCAGTATTAAAACTGAATGAGCAAGGCCTCTTGGACAAATTGAAAAACAAATGGTGGTACGACAAAGGAGAGTGCGGCAGCGGGGGCGGTGACTCCAAGGTCAGCCTCAATGTCACCACAACCGGGTACCCTTAGTGACGAGTAATCGGCAAGACTGTTAGCTTCTTATTGAGGAAAGAGCACAAGACTCACACAGAAAGTGGAATGACCAGGTTATTCCCCTGCCTGGCAGCTTTGGGAACTAGAAAGACTTCAGGGCACCGCCCGCACTTTTGATCTAACTTGGGTCCCTTCTTAAACTCCCAGACAGAGGCTCCCCGGCCACACCCTGCCCCTCCCCTCACAGGCCAGACCGCCTGCCTTAAGGAGGCCAGTGTGCAGGTCTCAACACCCTAGGCTTTCACAAGCCTGAGGCTTTCCTTAAGACTGTCCCCACCCGCCTCAGATGAGTGCTGTGAGAAATCAAATCTATCTACTGAAAAGTCAGGTAACAGCCTTTTTTTTCCCCCTCAGGCGTGATGGTTGCTCAGTGGTTGGTTGCCTGATTAGAGGTGGCTTCTTCAATCATGTGTATGAGTGAGGAGATGTTCTCAATATGTGATAGCCTATTTAAGCTGGCCCCACTCAACTTGAAAGCCAAAGAACAAGTTCGGTTTCAAGTTAAATGGGGTCTTTCTTCAATAGGCCACCACATATATAGACTTTGCCAAGGTATCCGGTATGTTTAAACAAGCGCGTCGCCTGACTGATACTCTTTGTGTATAAATCCCTGATTTGGCTTCTCCTTAGCCGTGTTCTTGGTTCAGGTAGGTCTAATTGTTATCCAGGCTGCCGTCGTGAGAAAGTCCATCTTACTTGGCATTCCTTTGGCTCCTTAATGTTCTCCGGGCTAGAACAAATGAATAGCCTTCAACCAAGCAACAAGAAATAGGGGCAAGCTCAGAAGCCACAATACAATGATGGAAGACGTGTTGGGTAAGTACAGGAGAGGACCTGAAAACAGAATCCTCCATGGCCTAAAGGGCATGAGAATGATATCGAAGCATGTAAGATCAACTCTTGTACAACCAAGATACCATGGGCATCTTAAGGTGAAGAATAGTGTTTCCCAGTCACAGACCAACAGACAGGGGAGCCAAAACATTTCTCCTTCAGAGACAATGGTTACACCTCTGCTCCTCTCTCTCTCCACTCCTCAGGAGGCTGACGGAAAAGTTAGTTTGCAAGTCTGCAGTATAATACGGGGTTTGGAAACACAGAGCACTTTCCAAGAAATAAATTTAAAAACAACTTTCTACAGGAAATAATCTTACCAAGCATGGGCAAGGTAAAACCTTGATTAACCAGAACTCACCTAACCAGTACCCCAGCTCACTGAATTGTCCCCCCCCCAACAGTTCCACACTGACGAGAAAGCAGCAATAGTACCAAAAAAGAAGACTGCAAGGAACTGATTTTTTTTTTTTATCACTTGCCAAGAGATGACCTATGGTTGGGTCACGCTCAGCTCTGTGTCCTATATCTTCTCTCCATCTGGATTGACCCTCAAACATTAGAGGCTGCTTGCCTGAGGCGAGAAAGTGGATACAAGCACTTTGAGGGGGGAAAAAAAAGTATTGTTAGCCAAGAAGGAAACAAAATGAGTATTTTTACTGAAAATTCCATTCATCCCTTATGGATTCCAATTAATCAAGGTTTTACTATGTATCAAAAAGTGCTAACTTCCTTTCCTACCAGTGTGAACTAATGCCATTGACTTGGCTCATTCCAGTTTGGCAATGGCTCACCTGATGCCTAGAGTACTTAGCACTTTCTTCCTGGTCTTTTTTCTCATATTATTATCAGGCCACGGAGAACCTAATTATATCGTTCAAGTGAGTTGCAGAGTGAAAATTGAGCTCGATTGGATACATGGCTGTCACGAATTCATCCTTCATACTCAGCATGGTTAAAAAGGCACCATGGACTGTATCAAGATGACTCTAAAACATCCACATGATGCCAAGTGCCCAGAAGTTTTCAAATAACCAGATGTTTGATGTTACATAAACAAAAAGATCTACACGCATCTGGCTGAATTTTTACTTTTCACCCAGATATTGCCTCAGCTGATACTGCTGCAAAATTATCAAGTAACTTTGTTGCCAGCCCCACAATTTCCAGATTATCTGATTTTGGGCATGCAAATAGAAAAATATTTCAGTAGATGCTAAATGTTGCCAACTTCTTTAACCGTAGTGCTACCTGCCACTCATCTTTCAAATCACTTCCTTTGCTCCAGACAACTTTTTGAAATAAGTCGACCCTTTCTCAACTATGGATAATAGTGTGATCAGTGCTGCGTATCCAATGATTGCTTATTCCATTTCTGGATGACCAAGGAGCTTGCCTTTAACTTCTTTCTTCTTGCTACCTGCTGTTTTCTGAGAGTGAGCAAGAGAAGGGGCAAGAGACGAACTTGAATCAGTGCTACCACTATTTAGTGATGATGCCAAAAGCAAATCAGTGGAGAAGAAGGTAGAAAAGGCAGTGAAACTTCATTAATTTGGAGCCCTCTAATTTATAATTTGTGATAAATTAGACAGACATCAGTCTACAGGGACCAATCTACAGTCTAACTTTATCAGGGATGAGGCCAAGAGAGGTTTGTTAAGCAAATGAAGAGTTTAGACTCAATTGTCAGTTGAATTTTTCCTTACGAGAACAAACCTTTTTCAAATGTTGGAAGCATTTTTTGAGATATAATAATATTCATTACAAATTTATCTGCTAAAGTAGTTCTCACGAGGACCTTCACTAAAGCAATGTTTTATAGAGAGTTTGAATTACAAAATAGACTTTAAGAAATGAAACTGTCATTCTTCAAACCTATTTTGTAATTCAGGACTTTCTCCTTCAGACAATCCTTCTCCTCTGTTCAAATCAGTGAGTTTTAACTGTATTAGTAAAATGGCTTGAGAATTACATTTCTTTATTGTATTCCATCCCCAGTTAACATGACAATTGACAAATACGCCATCATTTCACAGAGAAAGTGAGACCCAGAGATGGTGGTGACTTTGAGAAGGTCACACAGCTAATGCTGTCACAAATCTCTGCTGACTTTCAGGGTCACCTCTTGTGATAATATTGCAGACAGCAATTTATCACATCTACCCATCCAATGAGCAATGCAAATCTGATTACATATGATCTATTTCCATAAAAATCAAGTTCATTCTCAACTACCTTGGTTACAAGGCAAATAGCATATTTAAGCCATTCCAGCCCTCAGTACTGATTACTAAAAATCACAATAATCACAAAGCCTGACATTTATAAGTGCTTTTACTTTTTCAAAAACACTTTTACAACTATTATCTCTGAAACCAGGAGAGGGAAAAAAAACATATATTATTTATCTCTCTCCCACAACCTTTAAATAATGATAAATGGGCAATTATGTTAAATTCTTGACTTTTCCCCTCTGATATGAGACATAACACATTCGAAGCCTATTCTCTTTAAGTTACTAGTTTATGGAAGAAAGAAGCAGTGATCAGGTTGTTTTAAATGTGCACACAGTTAGGCTGATGAAATAGATTTTTTTTTTAATTCTCTAAATACAAGAAATTAAAATAAGGTCAGTCACCAGTTAGCCTCTGCACCAGATCTACAGGTTAGAATTAAAATACTGCTTGGGTTTACCAGTTTCCTAAACCTGGGCTAATAGGGTGGAAACAAATCAGACTCAATCCTTCCTTGATGAACTATAAATGTACAGGCAAGGATCATGGAAATTAGAGCTGTGGTTTGAGAATTTTTAACCTGCAAATCACCCTTTTGTGTTAGCGCTTTATTACATTGTGTGTGCAAATGCAGTAATTAGGAGCCAGTGGGTTGTTTCAGCGATAAACCCCCATCACCAGGGGTTTGTGACACAGCCAGTGAAAGTCTATTGCTATAAATCACAGCAGAATAGGGATTTTAGCTGCTGAATTACTGCATCAACCTCCCTCCTCAGCTGCTTGTCCCTGCAAACTTTCAAATTCTTCTGATGCCCACACCCACGCTGTTTCATTCCCTTAATCTTGGGTGAAGGGCACCCAGCCTAGCTTCCCCACATAACCTTATTTTACTAGATGCGGTCTGGTCAATGAAACAGTCCATCTGTGATCTTGACAAGGCATTATAAACCATACCCCACTTCACTCTAGAAGTGTCCTGGTTTTAGTTCTATCCAGGGATTTAAATCAACTTCCAGTGTCCATATTTTCCAAGACAAAAATCAGCATATTTTGTGTGCTTTGGGGAACACTGGAACAGACTGTTTAAATGAAACCATTCTAACCCAGTTGACTGCAGTGAGAGTTGCCTTAACTTGTAAGGCATATAGGCAAGGATGAGGATGGGATATGAACTTAAACTTCCATTAAGTCACAAAGAGTTGGACGCAACTGAGCAACTAAGCATTTTGTGACCCCATGAACTGTAGCCCCCCAGGCTCCTCTGTCCATGGAACTTTCCAGGCAAAAATACTGGAGCAGATTGCCATTTCCTCTCCAGGGCATCTTTGTAACCTGATCATTATGACTTATAGAGTATTGATAGAGAAATGCAATTTATTTTCTTCACAAATATATCGGGACTAGAATAAACTAACCAATGGGATGCTAATAAAGAACTTAGGGAACTTGTTTTAATAAATTCCAAAAATGACTTGCAATTAAAATTAGTTATATCTCCTTTCACATGGGTGCTCTTAAAGTACTTAAAAAGAGTTTGTTCTCTTAAGAAATTCAAAGATATTCCTCCTATCACAATCTTTTTTTTATTTGTTTTGTAACCATGTATTTGCTTAGCAAGTCTCTATTCAAAGATAGTAAAAAGTTATACTTTAGGACAGTAGATTTCCAAATGCCCTCGGCTTCTCTTTAGTGGTACATAGATAAATGAGGTGATATTGTGTTTCCTATATGCATAAATGAGATCCTCAGCTTTGTGTGTATTTCTTCTTCCATGTTTGTCTACAATTCTCCTCTCCTATGCCACCGTCTCTTAACCACTTCTCTTCCACACCCAGAATTGTTTGACATTCTTGGGCCTTGGGTCATGGATGCGAATCTGCCTCTGCCTTTTACCTGCAATAAGTTGGAAGTTTTATTGGCAGGAGCTATCCCTAAAGGGAGACATTTTGGATACCCAGGGTTAAGCTGGACCCCAGTGACTCTCTATTGACACTGTTATGTGTGTAGTCAAGAATCATTACAGATCGATGGCACTTCCTGAGTCTTAGAAGAAGTTCCTGTGAGTCACCAAGACTGGTTTGGGATCAAGGAGTAGGGTGAGTATATTACACTCTTCGTTGGTTTGCATGTCTCTATGCTGGTGCTGCCGCCTGGAAGTATGAAGAAACTGACAGTTTTCTTTCCTGATAGTGACTAAGTTTGCTCCTTGAACTTACTCAGGTCTTCTTCCCAAGAGCAAACCCTCACTTTCTTTCAAGTGGCTGCTGCAAACAAGGGACCTTTTTGCCTTAAGAACTGAACCAATCCAGTGACTACCAAAACCATTGATTTTACCAGATGGTGTTAAAGAATAAGTTCTACCACCGGGAAAAAAAAAAATTGTAATCCAGAAAGAAAATGTTTTTTTAAATTAACCCATTTTAATGAATATCTTTTTTGAAATTGACTTCGTGGCCTTAACACAGTTTCTATGATAAGGATGTGGTTATTTGCCTTTGGTGTTATCCTGATAACATGAATGTGTTTCTTATTGACAAACAATGACAAAATGTCCAACACCAGAGCTACAGAAAGAGCAGCAGGAATGAAAAGCCTGAAGGTAAGAGTGCTGCTATACAGTTGCCAAGAAGAAAGACACCGCTGCGGTGGCAGAGTTAAACGGTATATGTCTATGCTCTTCCTGCCCCACTAAGAGCAAATCATTTGGTTTCCTTTCATTTGGAGAGAAGAATATAGGACTACACTCTCTGAAAGGTAGGACAGCCATGGAAAAGAAATGCGAAAGATTTGAAATGATTGGAAAAGAAACACAAAAGATATGAAATGATTAAAATGCATTGGATGAGGGNGAGCAAATCATTTGGTTTCCTTTCATTTGGAGAGAAGAATATAGGACTACACTCTCTGAAAGGTAGGACAGCCATGGAAAAGAAATGCGAAAGATTTGAAATGATTGGAAAAGAAACACAAAAGATATGAAATGATTAAACTGCATTGGATGAGGGTGGGAACTGAGGTTGGTGGAACAGGGTGGGGGCAGATTTCTTTTACAGAGAACAATTGAAATCTATTCTCTTTTGACTTTCTAGAGAGCGGTAAAACATTTGGCCCTTGGCACATGAGGCAAATCCCTATTGGTCAGAGGTGGCAAAGGGTGGTCTAAGTGCTAGATTCACCAGAAAGTTCGATTTCATCTGGCTTTGAAGCAAATATTTCTCAAAATACAGATCTAAGACAATAGCATCCATTACATTTAAAAAAAAAAAAATGAGAGGGAGAGACTGACTCTGCTAGCATGTGCTGTCTAGCATTGCTGCTGGAAATGCAGAGAAGTGGATGAAAGCTGAAAAGAGTGGCGTGTACCCTGGAATGGCAACCAAGAAATTAGCTTTCAGATCTGATAGGTAGACCCTATTCGTTGCAATCTATTGGCATGTAACCTAAGACTGACTATTTTTCTATGGGTCATGGTCAATCGAGGGCTACTGGGAGAAAAGTAGAATGCTGGCACCCATTGGATTAAACTCTCAATGAATATTTTGCCTAGAATCAGGAAAATGAACTAGATGTCTTTCTTCAGAAACACTTGTTATGTGAGTTTCTGGTAAAGATCTGTTTCCGTCTGTCTTCTCAGTCTGTGCCTCTCTTTCTCAGTATCATGGGGATGAACTAAAGAAAAGACACTTGTATGCAGTGAAACACAACCAAACGTGATAGTTTGAATGTTTAATGGATCTCAAAACAGGGTTTTCAAGGGACTCATATCAATTACATACCTGGGAAATTATCTGTGGCCATATTTTGAACAAAACTAGCTTCTCCAGAAGCTTAGCATATTTCCTTCATGCCCTTCTCCCTGTCAGGGACAAATTGAGTAAGGAGTCTTCCCAGACAAATTGGGTTATGTCAGATAGTCCACAATCAATAAATTGTTCAGGTTTCTAGTTCTAGAGGGAGAGATTGGACCAAGGCCCAGTTTGGCAAGAATCCATTAGTGAAATTCACAACTTGTAATCAAGGGGTCTATCACTTGGTATTTGAGAGGTTATCATTTGGAAATGACCTGGCTTTATCCAAATATCTCCAAGTGACTTTGGGGGCTGCTTCTCTAGCACAGAAGCCCATCGATAGGTTTCAATCACTAGTATTGTTGGGCCCTTAGTAAAATGGCTCACAGCTTTCACCTCCTAATGTAATAGGCATGCATTATTGAATTTGCTCTTTGCACTTACATTAAATTATGATCTCATTAGCAAGGAGTTAAATAGGTTTAAGCTACATTTGTGAACTACATGATATAAATACTATCTCAGAGTGAGAGTCTAGCAGCTAAGCACTGTATAACTCTGCAAATCATTGTAGCTGCCCCTATGGAATGCAGGTCACTTGGGTGGCCAGGGTCCAGTATTGCCAGCAGTCATATGTGCCTGCTTTCAGGTTGTGGAGAAAGCTCAGGCTTTCTCCAAGGGTAGAAAGATTAAAATAACTTAAATCTTCATTTTCCTAGAATCTTACACCCAGAAACCCCTGTGAAAAGAAATAAATCAAGCTCCAGAATATTAGTGTAGTCTAGGGCATAGCCTCCAACAGCTACTAGATGGAGAGGTAAATCCCTTCACTACACGTATCCCCAGGAAACCTATGGAAAAGAATATCAAGGACTCTAGACTATATCCTTTCATCCAATGATGAATCTTCTCTTGGTTGGTCATCAATTGACTTCAACTTAATAGATCAAGTCCTGCCTGGGCAGAGATGTCTGTAACTGCCTTCCTGCCTGTGATTACCTGAATGATACTAGGAGTTCTCCAGAAAAGGCTAGGGAAACAAGCGAGCGATTTGAAAAGGTGAACTGTCACCATGAAAACCTGAAATATCTTCAGTAGAAAAGTCAGAGATAGATGGCTTTTCTCCCTCCACTAGACCAAAGATAATTTTTAGAAGTTGTTCCAAAAAGTCACTAGGTACCAAGAAGCAAATGCAGTAACTTGGAGTGAGCTTTGGATAAATCATAGCATGAGGGGAGGGCTTCCAGTTTAGGCTGTGATAAGTTTCTGTTATCATCATTCAGACATTGTGTTCTTAGAGCAAGTTTGTAATTAACACTGCAAATACATCATCCTTGCTCATGTATTTCTTTTACTTCTCCGTAATCTCCTTATCTTTCCCTCCATGACCTATGTATTTACACATATATCTGTCCTTCCTAAGGGCACCATTGAAGATCTCTTGGTATAATTAATTAAACAGACATTTGCTCTTTAGGTGTCCCTGCTCAGAAAGGAGAAAAGAAGCCACTTAAACTAGAATATATCACACCGTCTCTCAAATAGATAAATCTTACAACACCCTCAATTCCTATATCTTTCAGGCCTAGAACTATATCCATAGTACAAACCTTGTCTCTCAGCCCTTCTGCTGCTGCTGCTGCTGCTAACTCGCTTCAGTCGTGTCCAACTCTGTGCGACCCCATAGATGGCAGCCCACCAGGCTCCCCCGTCCCTGGGATTCTCCAGGCAAGAACACTGGAGTGGGTTGCCATTTCCTTCTCCAATGCATGAAAGTGAAAAGTGAAAGTGAAGTCGCTCAGTCGTGTCCGANGCTAACTCGCTTCAGTCGTGTCCAACTCTGTGCGACCCCATAGATGGCAGCCCACCAGGCTCCCCCGTCCCTGGGATTCTCCAGGCAAGAACACTGGAGTGGGTTGCCATTTCCTTCTCCAATGCATGAAAGTGAAAAGTGAAAGTGAAGTCGCTCAGTCGTGTCCGACTAGTAGCGACCCCATGGACTGCAACCTACCAGGTGCCTCTGTCCATGGGATTTTCCAGGCAAGAGTACTGGAGTGGGATGCCATTGCCTTTTCCGCTCAACCCTTCTGGAACACCATATGGAGGAATCAACTTGGTCACTAACTCACGAGGCCATTTTTCCTTCTTTGCACTATGGGAAAACAGCACCCTCACATCACTCTCTCCACATTTCTTTCTTTATAAAAAAAGAATCCAACATGGCTCAAATTTACATAGTTTAGGTATTTCCTGAAATCAAAATTAAAATATAAATTGGACAGTTCCTTTGAAATCAAAATTTTTAATTACTTTAAAAAAAATAAGCAGTTTCTGCTTTCACAGGAGAAAAAACTATTCCTCTTATCCTAAAACTGTCTGCATATGTAACATTGGCCAGCACTAAGATGACATTGAACTTTGCAATGGCTGGCTCGTAGCTCCCAGAAATGAGCTGGGAACCTAGACAACCACCACCCGGGGCTGGATGCCCTGGATTAATGAGCACAGAGCTTTGTTGTTGATTGTTGCCAAGTGAGGATGGCAGAGATATGCAGAAATTTGTATCAGCCAGTAATGTTTTCTTCAAAACTAGAACTCATTTTCAAGGCATTATGAATTACATTACTACCCCAATTTCAAAAAAAACTGATGCTACTTCATGACTGCTCCCCACACTCAGGAACCATCATTCTGTCTCAGGTCAGGGCTCCCTTCACATACTATTAACTGACTGTCTAGGAGACATTTGCTGTTATCCCCTCCATCTGGTCCATAATCCACATACATTTTTATGCTATAGGTGCAATTTAAAGCCTTTCCATAGGAGGAATTTACACCCTTTCCTCCACCCAACCCCCCAGACCATTATTTAAACAAAACAGAACAAAGAGTTGGAGTTTATAAACAGTTACACTCCACTTCCTTTCCCATTTCTCATGAAGCTTTGTATTTTAACAAGGAAATTTCCTCCGTCTTAAAGATGTGAAATTCCCTTGATGGAATGTCAGGTACCAGTGAGGAAAATATTTGTGGCGGAGGGGGGGTTCCCAGACCCCCTGAAATTACAAAGCACTCCTGTTCTCTCCCAAGCTCTATGACCTGTGTTTTTGTTTTGTTCTGTTTTGTTTCGGCCTTAAGAGGACTCCACTCAGGAAATATTCACAGCAAGCCCTTCAGAGGGGAGAATGACTAACTAATTTCCATGATATGAATCTGACCTACTTTGTTTAATTCTTTCCATTCTCTATTGAAGCAAGGACAATAAATATTTCTGACTTCTAATTCTCTTAGGTACCCGTTAAGGGCCTGCAGTCATAGCTCTGAAACATTCCCCTGGAGACATACCACTGCACCAAAGCGGTGAAAGGCCCCAGCTGCTGGATCTACCCTTGCTAGGCTGGGAGTTATTTGTAATCTGACGGTCCCTAAAGAAAAAATTCATTATGAACATTCAAGCTCTAAGAACGAAAACAATGTGGGCTTGCCACCCCTTTTTTAGTGTGTTCCATTGGTGAAGGTACTGTGCAGAGTTGCATGGATATCAATTTGCCTTCTGGCCTGCCCAATAATTTGATGTGCAGGCTAGCAGATTACTTAACTTTTCTGTGCCTGGATTGCTTTACTTATAGAGGCCATGAATCTACCTTCTTAAAGTGATTATTAAACTTGACCAATAATAATAATTTTATTATGTGTTAAGTGCTAGGCTGGAAAACAAAATGCTAAAAGAGCTTTCTATTCAAGTATTTCTTGAGAGAACTATTCTAAGTGGGGAATACAAATACATAAGCCATGGTCTTTCCACTTGAGCAATATAGTCTAGGGGGAAACACAAGGCCTGGGCACAAATAATAAGGCAAGATAGAAGATGAAGAGGGGGAGAGAAAATATTAGGGTGAGGGGCAAAAATGGCATCAAGAGGAAAGTGACATTTAAAGTGACCAATTGCCCACCTAATTCTACTTTCTTTAAAATACCAAATTGTATGTGTCTGTGTGTGTGTGTGTTTTGGGAGGAGAACGTCAATACATTTGGTTGATTTGAACTGAGTTTGGCAATACATCCAGTAAGGTACAGTAACAGAGAAAATTATGTGGATAGAAGCAGTTTTTCTCTGCCATCTTGGGAATTTGTTCTACCCTGCAGCAACATACAATTGTAGGAGATTTGGCCTTTAAAGTACTTTCTTTTCTTGGCAGCTATCCTAACCTTGTTAAATGGTATTATCTGTGATTTCTGATTACAGCTTTTATGCTGCTCGGCTGTGCTGCTGCTTAAAATGTTTGTTTTTCTCCTTCATTTTTATTTAGAAGTTCCCAAACGCACATTGGTTCCCTGCCAGATTTCATAAACCCTGTGATTTTTTTTTTTCCAATCAAAGACTAAACTTCTAAGGATATATAATTTGCCAGATTTCCCTAAAGTCCTGGGGCATCAGATGAGGTTTGGATTGTCTAAGGCAGGGTTTCCCAGCCGCAGCACTATTGACATCTGGGGCCTTGTGGTGGGGGCGGTCCTGCACATAGTGGGGTGTTTAACAGCATCACTGGCCTCTACCTACTAGATGCCTGTATTGCCCCCCTCCCCAGTTGTGACAATGAAAGATGACTCGACATTGCCCAGTGTCTCCTGAAGGGCACAACTACCACTAATAGAGAACCATTGCTCTAAGGTAACCTCCACTGTACAGACTATGGTAGTAGAGAGTGGTTACCAACCATTCTGAGGGAGCCACTCAATGGCCTAAGGCAGGGGTAGGCCACTTGTCAGAAAAGCAGGATGCTAGATTGCTGACCTGGATGCTAAATGCTCAGCCGGGATTTTGACAAGAGTGGAGGGTGGCATCCCAGAATAGCCCCAGCAGAGGAAAAGCCTTCCCTCCTTTAAAACCAGTACTTGTTTGTCCCAGGACCCCTTTACCAATTCAAAGTTATAGGGAACCCCCAAAGATTTTGTTCATAGGTATTATGTCTATTAATGCTTACCATATCAGAAATTAAAATGGAATGACTTTTAAATAATGTATTAATAACTCATTTAAAAATAATAAACCCAATGTATATTCACATAAATAGCATGCTTTCTAAAAAATCAGTGAGGAGTGGCATTGTCCTATTTTTGCAAATATCTTTAATATCTGGCTTAATATAACAGAATAGGATTCTCATATCTACTTCTTCATTCAATGTGTTGTGATATCACATGTCATGTTACCGCCAGGAAACTTCACTGTACATCATGAGAGAATAAGAGTGAGAAAGGCAAATAACACCTTAGTACTAATACCAAAATAGTTTTGACCTCACTGACTCTCTGATGAAGAGATTTCAGGGATCCTCCAGAGGTCCCTGGACCAGTTTGAGAACCACCGCTCTAAACTAACATGCCCCACTTTTATCAACCCTAGCTTACTTACGTGTTGATAATTTTTTTTTTTTTTAAACCTAGGATCTCTAGGGAGAGATCTCTATCTGGACCTTAGTGTGAGTGTCTTTAATCAGACTGCTCTGTTCCTGAGATCTAGTAAGAGCAGCCATAACTAAAGAAATTGAAGTCATTTGAAGAACACAGTAGCTTGAGGGAGGTCAGGGCCCGGTAAGGGCTTGGTCAGAGAGCAGCATGAAGACACTGGGCCCTTCGCAGTAAGAAAAGAGGAAGCATGAAAAGGAAGAAAAAATGCTTTATACTTTTTCCTGTGGTCCTGATGGAATCAGTAACCTGTTATTGAAAAACATCTCCCCTGCAATCTGAGCCAACTGTCATAATCCTGAGCCTGGGTGCCAATACGTAGTTTAAGGCATAGCACTAAGGGAGAGGTGGTGGTGATAGACGAAAAGATTATAGGAGAAAGAAGAGAGAAGGAGGCTAGACAGTGGAGACTAGGGGAGAAGGCAATTCCAACACTGATCTCATGGCCATAGACGGCCTGTCTGTCCTCTAAGAAGAAAAAGTTGAAGATGACTGTCACAGCTAATAATATCCTAAAGAGGCTCCCATTTTTATTTAAATAACTTTTGTTTCTTTGCATTCCAAGCAACTCTGGCCAGCACTTGAGAAGCCTAAGCTTCTGAGCACTGATTGAAGGAACTTGTTTCAAGTATAAAAGGACCTCAATTTCCTGGTAATATACAAAATACAGATATTCTGGCTGCCAAGTTCAGGACTAACCAAGAAAGTGTCACCTCCCTGACACTAAAGGTTTATAGTTTTACAAATCCTAAGTACTCTGAAATTGCCTATTATTTTTACATGATGATCTGTTTCTCAGACTGTCTCGAGATGGTCCTTCTGCTCTCAACAGCAAAGAGGAAAAGAAAGGAAACAGGCTTTGGGGATGGTCTGATACAGAACAGATCTCTGTGACAATAGAAGTCTTGTCAGTGATTGGGATATGTTGGTGGGTCCAAGTTACCCAAAATAAACTCAGAAATTCTATGGAATGGTCATAGTTACACAAATATACCTGTTTTCCTCCTTGAAAATTGGTAGCATTCAGAAAAACAGGCACTAGTCCTGGCAATATTGTTCACATGAGTCTGAACACACAGGAGGTCATAGCCTCGTAATACAAATATGCCACCCCTCTCTATAATGCAGTTTAAGTCTAAAGTTATTAGAGATCCTTTAAGATTCATTAGGTCTAGAAAGAAAACTGTAGAAGTCATTGTTCCCATTTTACAGCTGAAGAAATTTCCGAGAGAGAAAATCATTACCCTAGGGCCAGCAGGGTTTCCTGCATTTGTGCAGTGGCTCTGAAGCTTCATCTGCCTACAACAGCTTATCTAAACTTCCTCTACAGCACTGCCATAGAGGCAGAGTCAGTTTGCCATTTCAGGTCATGCCATATTAATAATCCATTTTAAAACAATCTAGTTCACCTTCTGATGACCTGAGTTGGCCATAGACATACAACCAGATCAGAGAGACAGCTGATCAGTAACGCAAAAACAATCCATAGACCAGATCTCACACTGTTGAGAGTATTCTTATCCAGAGCTCAGAGGTCCATATTATACTGTTAATATTAAGACCAGTATGGTGTAAGAATTCAGTCTGGGGAGACATGTATGTAGTACAGTTTGTTGGAAGATCATTTTCAGCTGGACAGCAGATTTGTGTAATAAAGGACAACTAATCAGAAGGTGTGCTATTCACAGAGAATCTATCTTCTATTCTGCTGATTCATCCTTTTGTCTCCACATGTGGAAGTGCCTCCCCTTCTGGCCCCGTTCCCTTCCCAACTCCACCATAAAACTTGCTTTCTGTCTGGAAGTACAACAAGACACCCGGTTAGATCAAACCTAACACACCTCCATCACAAAGCTACTGCAAGCTGCCGCCGACGATTGTCACTGAGGGGAAACCCTCCTCACCCCACACCGCCTATCTGAGGAGTGCCTTTTTTCTATCCTCATTATTTAACAGTGTGTGCCGATTACTCAAAGCGATATGGGCAGGCCCTGGTAAATATAGCGTTGCTGTAGTGTTAATTTTTATAAGGTAATGCTCAGGTTGCCTGCAGTGTCTAAAATTACTCTGTGGCCAGGGCCCCCTGCTTTATCGCTTTCTATAGTTTTAAAGTAGTTTGAAGCTTGAATAACATAAAATAACATAATATAATGTTATTTATGTTATTTCCCACGTGAAGAACGCCTGTAAACCTTGCAGTATTGAAACTCAGTGAACAAGGCATCTTAGACAAGCTGAAAAACAAATGGTGGTACGATAAGGGGGAGTGTGGAGCCAAGGACTCCGGGAGTAAGGTCAGTCGCTGAAGGTCTTTTTGTACTGATTAGCAATCACATTTTGAACCACTGTTTATTTTCTACCCTAAAACGGCTTTCCTTCCCAACACACACTCCCTGACACAGTGGGACCCCTTTATAACACCAGCGCTGAAAGTTTAAGGCAAACACCAGCCTTAGAGGCCTGCCACGTGACATCACTCATGGACTCCCGGCAAGCTATTGTGATCAGGGAACTCAATCTGGCCCACCACATTCCCAAAGAAGTACAATCATGAGCTGTGTTATAAGGGGGTTTTACTGTATTTCACATTTCGAAAGTTCGAAGAGAAAAACAGAACAACAACCAAAAAAAAAACAAGATCCAGTTGTGACAGTACTTTTTCTTAACCTCTTACAGTTTCAGAGACTTTGTAGTTGCTAATGCCTTTGGTTATGACTATATTATGTTGAGCCCACCTGAAAACAGTCAAAGAATTAAATAACAAAGACTGGCTTCTGTAAGCACAATGATTAGCCTTCTCTCAGCTGCTGTCGTACTGAGTTCAGCATCTATTTGGATTTCGAATTTCATTAAGTCTGTCACACTTCTCTCTTCCAAAGGTGTTATTTGAATCTCTGTATGTAATACTTCTAAAATTCAGTCGCATGCTCCTTAAGGGTATACATTCTCAGGATAACATCACATTGATAAGCATGAAACACTCTTCCCCGCCTCCTTCCTGCCCCCCTAAGAAAATTCTTTTTGAGTTTCAATTTTTGCCTTTCCTTTTTTTGAACTAATATTGTGGTATCAGTTAATTCATTTCATGAAATGCCACTCATTTTCCTTGTGCAGTGAACCATTTTGCTCCTGGTTTTCTACATCCCACAATAGGGAATTTTATGAAACTTAAATTGGAGGAACTTGAAACTTTGTTGCTACAGCTTACGTGGGTCATGCAAAGGACACTTTTCCCCCATCAAAAATCACATACATATACAAATCTAATGGGAGAGGACAAGTTACCAGAAATTGATCCATTTCCTAATGGACCATGGAACATCCCTGCATATAGTTTCACCAGCCTCCTTAAGGAGGCGATCCATCATTTCATAAGTGACAGAGATTCTTATCACTTGTCTAGCTGTCATTCATCCTCTTTGCAAGGTTGTTATAGAGATGAGGCATGTCCATACCCCACTTCCCGACAATGCGATTCAATTCCAATTGGCCTTTTTGTTGAAATAAACAAGTACAGGACTGGCTCTTATGAAAAGAGAATCAGAACATGGCCAAATTGTCTTTATATTTAATTCTTTACATGATACTAGGACCAGCTGAGCTACAGAGTGTTGAGTGTCAGCCATAGCTATCACCTGCTCACTGTGCTATCATTTGAGTGAGATACTCAATTCACTGGCTTAACAATGTGGGTATTCCATTCTATTGTATTCAGCAGCAAAATGGTTACATTCCCTCTAAAAAGACTACAAAATGCTATTTTATTTTATTTTTGTCAAAGAAAGGCTCCTGGCCCTTGCTGTGTCCTACCTCAAGGTAGGGCTCAAGGCACCAACTTTTCTCTTTCCATTGTTCAGCAGTTCAGTTTCTGCTTTTTCATACAGGCAGATAGCTTAGTCAGATTTGCACAGTTTGACCTGAAAGTCACTGACCGGCTTCCTTGATTTCCCCCCACCCCCCCTTCCATTTTAAATAGAGATCAGATAAGTGTAGGGTTTTTTTGTGTGTGTGTGTTTTGTTTTGTTTTTCCCCTCTAATTATTCTCTACATTCCCTGGAGTAAAAGCTAAAAATGAGCTGGATTTTTTTTTCAATCATCAGCCTCCTGGAAAAGTTTTCTGATTTGTATGGAGCCAATTCAGGACCCAGTGGGTCCTCCTGAGGGTTTCCTTAAACTCCCAGGAGCGGGAACAGAGTCAATTCATTGCGCTGTGCCCTTGTCTCCACAGCACAAAGATTTGCTCCCCTGAGGATGAGACCTTAGCAACCAGCCCCCACAGGGAGCAATTTCTTTCTCAACCAGGTGAAAGGAGAGAGCTAATCCTTTTTAAACAAACCCTTGTGAAGTAACTCCCCCCACTATGAGTATCAGGAACCGCTAACATACTCACCTGCTATCTTGAAAACTAGCTGTTGACACAGGGAGAACAAGGGAGAAAGGGGTGTTGCGGGGCAGAGAGGGGAAAGAGTGCTTCAAGTTCGCAAATGAAAAGAG
>SJYA01005647.1:2514582-2525737 GCA_006410615.1 Neotragus moschatus | reverse complement strand
TCCCGCAACTTCTGGTGCAGTGGCTTTCCTTTAGTCATCTTGGCTGACCCATTTTGTGAAGCAAGAGTCAGGATAACTGAGGCAAAAATCACATTTGAATAGACATCGATGCCAACAGTTACAGCCCAGTTAGCTGGCACTGTGGCAGTCATCCCAAGGAGGAAAAGAAAACCTGGAGAGAGACTCTGCAAACAAATGTGTCCTCCAAGTCTGTGTGAAGTCCCTAGACAAGAAGAAAAAAAGCCCCAGAAGATGCCAGGGAAAAAAACCTGACATGTGTCAGTCAAGACACAAAGCAGGCTGAGCAGGAAATAGAAACCTCTCAGCTGTCCTCAGCTAGTTTGGTGATGTAACATCAGGGGGATGTTAGTCTTCATTCATTCATCTTCTATTTCCCAAGAAGTTCTGGAATATCTCACAGTGACTTCTAATTTCTTACCTAGTTATTATGGTTTCCAGTTCTTAGAGTTGGCCTAGATCTGTCAGGGTCTATTCAGGGTCACAGAGATGGAGATCTGCACCCTAAGATTTTACTTATATTGCTGATTATCAGAGCCAGCCTTGGGAGTTTATGATACCAGTCATTCTTCAGGAAGAATGACTCAAGAGCAAATCAACTGCAAGAATATGATCCAGGTGAAATCTGGTTAGTAAAAAGGCATCCTTGAAAGAGGAGGGGCTTATCTTTCATTTGCTATGGCTGAGAGCAGAGTCAGGGTTATTGGACTCTGTGGGAACCTATGCCTCACACCCAGCCCTGATTCGGGAGCAGATGACCTCTTGACGACCTACTGTCTATCTGGCTTACTGATCACCCACTGGAAGAGGGGCCTGGAGCATACCTGGACAGGTGAACAGCCATCAAACATTCCAGATTCACTGCACCCTATGGGTGACTCTGCTCACTATTTTAAGAAATTCTTTCCAATTTCTTCATTGCTGCTCAGAATTACTTCTGGCTTCCTTGGTTTCTTCAATATATTTGAAATCCTTCTCATTTTCAAGAGCTCAAAATGCCTGGGGATGAGGAAAATTTTCTTTTTTCCTCTAATACAGTTCTATTTAGTCTTCCTAGAGAATAACTTGTTTGTTCATGCCACCAGTTTTGAAGGAATCTGTTTTCCTTCTGCAGCTATAGACATTCTTGCTGGGGAAGCGTTCCTGCCTTAGAGAGCTCATCTTATGTTAAGTGATGATGTTCTTTGTCCCCAGAGAACTTTTCCTTCCATGATAATATTGGGTTGGCCAAAAAGTTCATTCAGGTTTTTCCATTAACATCATACAGAAAAACCCGAATGACCTTTTTGGCCAACCCAATATTTCATCTGCCTCCTTTTAAAAACAGTTAACAGAGGCACTGAGAGAGTAGGTGACTTTCCCAAAGTTATGCACCTGGGAAGTGACAACCCATGGTCAATAGGAAGGTAGAAGGGACACTGACCTTTATGCCATAGATATAAACTTCCTCCAAATGTCTGAGAGAGATATGATTCTGGATAGGATTCCAAGGAAGCGGTTTACCTGCTTTCATGTTAGTCTTATTCTGCTTCTTTGGGTATTTTGGCCTTCAGGTGCATCTTTGACTTTCTTACAGATAATTTTATTCTAGGGCAAGTGGTAGATAGTGATCATGTCATTCTTTGGGGATAAAATTCAGAGTTACCTCAGGAGAAAAAAAGGACCCCTTTAGTATAGACAGAGAGGATAGAGAAGATGGGTATGAACTTGAAGAGGAGGCAGGAATGTGGCCTTAAGTTTCCAGGGTTGGGGGCAAATGAAGCCCCTACCTAGTTAATGCCTCCAAAAATGAGGGCAGCAACAGCATCTCCATCAGCCCCATAATATCAGGGCAAAGACCCCATGCAGGCAAGCTCCTTTGCGGATATCACTAGGGTTCTGCCTTCTTCCTGGAATGTGCTATCTCTTCAAAGTCCATGTGCTATTTTCGGACTTCAGTAACTAAGGTTGTAGTTATCAAGAGAAAGAAGCTATCACCTTTCTGGCAATGAGCAGCAAATTTTCTTCTCATGATCAAATGGATTTCAACTGAGCCAGCCATAGAAGACCACTCACAGTCTGTCCTAGGCAAACAGTCCCCTGTCACAGGTTCTGCAATCAGAATTCATTCTGCAATGTCATTGTCCTGACACTGTCATTGTCCTATATTGAAATGCCACTAAGACCTTCTAGTATACCCACATCCTAAGTGATGAACGTTTTGAGTTAGACTTCATCCAACGCCCATGTATTCCTTAGTACAATGCATAGTTTAAAAAAAAAAAAATGAACCTAATATTAACCTACTGCAAAGCACTTGCTTCCAGGGAAAGAATTGAAACAAACCTCAAACCTGTTGCCTAAAGGCAGTCAAACAAGGTGCAGCCTCAGAGATGCCAGTTTGAAAAAACAGCTGTGGTTTTGATCCAAGATAGACTGAGCACACTTAGATTGCCAATAGAAAGCCCATTCAAACTGACAATAGCCCCTTTACTTTTCAGATCCCTTCCCACTGGAGGCAAGTGATGAGAGGAATCACCGAAAACCTGGCTGCTTCAAGGATCCTGAGCCAGATTCCACTCTCCTTGGTGTCGGGCATGACACGAATATTGCTGATGGTGCAATGACCTTTCAAAAGGAAAAACTGATTTTTTTTTCCTTCAGTGCCTTATGGAATACTCTGAGACTCGCGACAATGCAAACCATCATTGAAATCTTTTCGCTTTGCTTGAAAAAAACTAAAACCAACAAAAAAATGGACATGTAAGATTCCAGTATGCGAAAACAAATGTTATTTTACAAAGTGTCAATTCAACAAAAGCCATTCTTTGATACCACTGCACAGTATACAAACACCATGTTCTTTAACACACATACACACAGACCAATTTCAAATTCCAATTCTGCAAACAGGCCCATCTCAGCTAAAATAATTAATTCCTCCTGATTTAAAGAAAAAAATCTGACCTCCCTGTCTGGGAGGAGACTGGCATTTCTTCTAGGATCTGCTGACAAGATGTTTTTGGTATTTCCTGTTGGTGATGATGTTCTGTGCATCCTATTTCCTTTCAACATTACTGAAATGTGTATATCTTTAGAATGTAAATGCAACACTTCAGAAAATTCAAACACTTTGGAAAAGGGACTCAACGGTGACTTCTGTGTTTTGAAACGGTTTTGTGAAAATGCGCTGCCAATTTCCCACTCGGTGAAGGGATGAACAGAACTTTCTGAAACTGACTTGTGTTTAGCAAGGGACAGGCACTCTTAGGCATACCTCTCGGTGCTTTCCTACAAACGAATCCCAGGGCTTTCTGAGAAGCCCGGAATTTCAGCTCACAGATGTGTTTTTCTTGCTTCCATGTGCATCTTAAGATAGCTGAGTATTTAGCATTGAGGTAAGGGAAATGCGGCCTACACTCCCAAATGTGTTTAGAATATCTTTCTCAGAAACAACACTGTGTTTAGCTCCGCTTTCTCTGCTAAGTATGCCTTTCAAATGTACACCATGGAGACAGGACCGCGTTGCAAGGCGGGCCAGTGGGTTCAGACCACAGTTCTCATCTGACTTTCACTCTTGCTAGGTCTGTCTTACCAGCTGTTGCCTGTGATTGCCTGTGGCTCTCTGTCAGACTGCATGTGTCCTTTCCTAGTTTGCCAAGACTAAGATGCATTCCCAACCTACTGCTAAATCAAGGGCCTCAGTGTCACTCCCAGGTCCTTGCTTGGAGCAATCTCTCTACTGACTCCGAAGATCGCACCACTGCTACACAGGCTATCAAGTAACTTAACTGCGTACCTGCCATTGGCATCATCAGAACAGTCAGAGGAAATAGTCTCCACTCACTAATTACCTCCTATATAACGACGTACGCTTTCTGTAGTTCAGTAGTCTGCTCTCATCAGCGACGTGCATTGGGAAGTTTCCAGGCTGTAAAAACTGGGAGCTCTAATTCATCTCCCCAAGTGTGACCCTTAGATGCTTTAGTTGGCTTGCTGCACATTTGCTCTTGTCGTCAGAAAAGAAAGGTACAAGTCTAGTTTCCAATGAAACATTTCTGGAAAAGTGTAATATAAACTTTCATTCCAAAAACTGTGTCAGAAATGAATGACTCACCTGTCAAATTTTCAATAGTATTGAACAAAACAAACAGAAAAAAAAAAAAACAAGAAAGCTGTTGTGTTTTTGTTTTCACAAAACTGTGATTTTTTTTTCAACTTCTGAATGCTATGATGTCCCAGCGCGGGAAGCTAATGCTGTGCCAATATATGAGGTTGTATAAAACCAACCAACCAACCTACACACAAACTTCTCATAGGCACTGGATAAAGAGAAGTGGATGTTTGTTGACTCAAATCAGTTTTTCAGAGAGGAAACTTCACTGGGAATGAAGAGGCGGGTAAATTGGTTTGTTATTTTTTAAAAACGTGCATGTTTAAAAAAAAACATTGATTGCTTCAAATTTCTGCTACTAACTTCAAGCTACAGGAGTTTGGCGGTAGTCACTTGAAGATTTTTTTCCAATTATTTTCTTTCTGTTGTTAAAGCTGTACTTCAGTGAACAGAAACATTGCCAAGCAAACTAATGGCTGTAAAAGAGTAAATTGCATGTGTGGGAATAAATTACGGAGCCTCACTGCCATGAGGTATTGTACAAAGTTTTAATACATTTTGTAAATAAAATTGTAAAGAAAGAATTCTGTTTCTGGGCTTTGACTGTTCAAATTTTATTGGGATGCAGGTGCCAATAAGTTATTATTCACCAATTGACTTCCCACCGGAAATCTCACCAATGATGTTTGGTCACCTTACTGGTTATCTTCACCAACTATTATGCCTCTCCCCACCCCAAATGCAACTTCAGTCAGGTTCTGACTCCTAATCTAAATGGAATGGGCCATGAATACCCTCGATTAGGTCTGCTGGGATCGCCACCAGTGAGGTGGCATCAACAAACAGCAAGAAGCAGGACTTCAGTTCATATGTGAAGGAGGAAAAGTTTGACTTCAAGACCATTCCCACTCATCATCTCCTCCACTCTCAAGGACCCTCTCCTCAGACATCTGCCTTGACCCTAACCCCAATCCTCCATCCTCTCATTGCCAGAATCTGGAGGGGCCCAAACTCCGGATTGATGATCTTCAAAAAAAAAAAAAAAAAAAAACACCACCACCACCACTTCCAATTGCTTTCCCACGTCATCACACATATGTGTTATCATCCTCTTGGTTAATTGGCTCTACTTTTTGCTTCTTTCATTACTGATAATAACTTAATGTTCCAGTGGAAAATCTTTATTCCACCCAGGGCCACTGATCTGGAGTAGGGGATTAAATAATGAATCTAGGACTATACTGATCTTAGGATGTTTCCGAGAGAGAACCAAAAGGCTAATGATCTAGTTTGAATTGTATATAGTGAAAATGGAATATAGTTTTATCCAACAAATAGAGCACATGTTTAAATATAGATCAGTTTCAGATGATGATCACCAAAGAAAACAGAGGGTGATGGTAGGAGAAAGGGGATAATTTGCAACTAAGCCAGAAAGGAAGAGTGCAATTGAGATGCTAGAGAAATAAAGATATCTGGGGTTAGAGAGCTAGGGAACAAGGAATACAATGCCTCAGAGAGAGAAAGGTGGGAGCAGGAAAGGAAAACTCTCAGAAGTCTGTAAAGTATAGGATGATATGAACTC
Organism: Neotragus moschatus; assembly: GCA_006410615.1. Classification (NCBI taxonomy): domain Eukaryota; kingdom Metazoa; phylum Chordata; class Mammalia; order Artiodactyla; family Bovidae; genus Neotragus; species Neotragus moschatus. The sequence continues at coordinate 2,520,041 of SJYA01005647.1, read as the reverse complement.
CATGTGGTCAATTTGACCCACGGGCTTCAGTATATTACTATCATTTTCACTGTCCTCTGAAATGCCATTTGCCTGGTAAAACACCCTTTCTAACTCAACTGCTTTCCTTTTCTTTGATTAGGACACCTGGACAACAACAGCAGCCCCTGCCCCCCAGAAGAGAATGATGCTTTAGGGAGCAGATTCAGTGACTAGATTATAGTGACGGTCCCCTTGGTGGCTGATGAAATCAGTTCAAGTGCCAAATGCTGTCCCCAAAGCTTCCAAAATAATAGATTTCAATTTTACCAGGAACTCCAATTCCTTACCTCAAAGAAGTTCACCTCAGGCGCTGTGGTACGTGATGGTAGAAGGCAACTTGGGTTTACCTAGGAATTGAGTGTTTTCCTCCTGGGAGGAAGGGAGGAAGTGTTTTTAGTCTTTCTCAAGTTAGTTCCTAGGTAGCTTTGTGTCTTACTGACACACAGGATCAGAGTTGCCAAACAGGTCTGCAAAAAATCTTTGACCTTCCAATGTCACATTCTCACTGTGCACGAGAGGAAACTGATTCTGGCTCTCTGTGTTGGTTTTCTTGCCCTGTTAACATTCACATCTGATCACACTTTGTCTATAGGACAGTCTTCAAAACAGGAAGGACAAGTGTATTTAAGGAAACCTTGGTAGGATTCTGGAAGAAACGGTCCTGCAAATCACCTTCCTGGTACTGGGTGAGGAGAAAGGATTGACTGTGACTTGGGGGAGATGAACATAGAAAAGGAGGAGAACAAATGGAGAAGCAAGAAGCAAAGCCATTATTCCTCAGAGTCCAGACTCAGTGAAGCAGAAAGATGCACCGACATGCTGTCTCATAAGGGTCATAAACCACCAAAGTCTATTATCAGTTGGAGAGTTACTTTCAAAATCTGAGCCAGCTATTTGGCTACTCTCAACCATACCCCTCCTCTCTTAGCCTCACCCTGTTGGACTGGGTTTCCTGGGCACCCATTTATTATCAGATCATTTGGCAGATATGAAACTCAGCAACAATATATCTGTGTTCAGTTGTGGGAGCACACAGAACTGAGAGTCCCATCAGGAAATCTCTTTTGAATCTGGGGTTACTGGTAGGACTTACAGTTTCACCCCTATCATTCTATACTAAAGAAAAGACAAAGTCTGGGCACTGAGAATTAATGAAACTTGCCTCTAGAACTGAAAATTAAATAATGAAGTTGCTAGGAGACCTCCCCTACATCTAAGATTGAGAGTCATGGACCAGTCATTTATAGTCTGTAAAGATGGTACAATTGGACTTTCTCAAAATGTTCCCTGGGAGGGCACTGTTGTTAGGAGAGGATGGAGGGAGGTATTGGGAGGGTCAGTCATTGTCCCAAACCTACAGCACTTTCTTCACATCCTCAACACTGAGAGTTCACAAACCCATTTGAATAGGCAGGATACCCAAGTTCTTTGATCGCCATCATTGTCCTTGTAACAAAACAGCACATGGACAAGACAGCTGAGGGAGGGCCTATACTCCTTTCCTCTCCTCTCCAGGCTGAGGGGAAAGCAGTCTTGGTGGCAAGGCAGATGATGACTGCAAAGAGTCTCCATCCATCCTTGCCCCATGTTGTGCTCAGGGAAAGAACTAACTAGAAAGAGCCCCAAAAGAAGACTTCAGCTCTGCTCCTTCACTTGGGTTTGTGCTTCCTAATGTAATCAGGTGGAACCTAACTGCATTTCTCTCTGTGCCTCAGAAGCTGTGGGCCTTTTGAACTAGGGAATCACACTGGCCCCTGTAAGCCTCTAGTTATTGCAAACCTCAGAATGACCACTTCCCTGCCAAACTGCCTACTCTTTGAGCTGGAGGTATTTGCTTAGATATTTACTCATGATGCCCTAGTTACAAAAGTGTAAAAGAACCTGCAACGACAGCCTAAATAATAATCCTCTCCTCATGACAGCAGCTTTGGTAAAATTACCCCTGCAGTGATTTCACTGAGCCTCAGTCCTGTAGCAAAATGGTTGATTTAGATTTTTCCTAATAAATATTCATTAAGCCTGAACAAGTCAATTAAAGTTCTGGCAGCAACTCTCAAGAAGCTTGAATGCAAGGCTGACAGGATGATAGAATGTTACAAATATTTATAAACATTGCAGTCTTCCTCCATGTGAGGGTTAGTTTTCTTGAAAGACAGGAAACCCTCTCTAAACCTGGTAAAGTCCTCTAGGCCTGCATTTCCCCCCATTTACAGTACAGCTTCAGAAAAGCTTGCTACACCCCATCACCTCTTCCTTAATGATAATACTATGGGTTCTGCCCCACCACTCTATAGGAACTGCTCTGGCCAAAGTCATCAATAAACTATAATCCTACTTTATTGTAAAGGATGTCAAACTGTGACTCTTAGGCCAAATCTGGCCCACCACTTTTTTTGTGAATAAAGTTTTATTGAAACATAGCCATATCCATTAACTTACTACCTGTGACTGCTTTTACCCTCCAATAGCACAGCTGAGTAGTTACAAGAGTATTGCCCAGATGTCGAAAATATTTACTTACTCGCTCTTTGTAGAAAAGCCTTACTAACTCCTACTTTATCCAACTTGTTAGTCATTATACTATTTGATCTTTTTCTAGAGTTTGATGCTATTAACCTCTCCCATCTTGGTAGTCTCTATTCGTTTGACTTTTGTGACCTCACTTTTTCCTGGTTTTCCTCCTGCCTGGCTGCTAATTTTGCTTCTACTTCATGCTTCCCTCTTCTCTCAGTGTCAATGTTCTCCTGAGTTCTACCCTGTTCCTTCCTCTGTACTCTGTACACTCTCCCTGGGTACTGTCCCATGGTTTCCATTTTCACCTACATTGTGTCTCTCAAGTCTTCATTTCCAGCTCAGAATGCTCTCTTGAGTTCCAAATAAGTATATTCAAATGTCTAGTGCACCTCCTTATTTGGATTTATCCCATAAGCACAAACTCAACATTTCCAACACAGAAACCATTGTCTCTGCTCTTACCCTCACCCCACTGCTAAACAAGACATCCCTCTGAGAGCTCTGTTCTGTGTGCTGTGCTTAGTCGTTCAGTCGTGTCTGACTCTTTATGACCCCTTGGACTGTAGCCCACCAGGTTCCTCTGTCTATGGGGATTCTCCAGGCAAGAATACTGGAGTGGGTTGCCATGCCCTCCTCTATGGGATCTTCCCAACCCAGGGATCAAACCCAGGTCTCCCACATTGCAGGTGGATCCTTTACTGTCTGAGCCACCAGGGAAGCCAAAGAATACTGAGAGCTCTATCTTGATTTAAAACCACATTGATGTAGAGTAAAACAGCATATAAGAGTAAATCTCTTAAATCTTAAAACTGGTATATGTGACTACCTGAGGAAAAAGTAGGCTTGCACTCAAAAGTAGAACCCACCATGCAATGACAATGAAAAAACACATGGGTCAGTTTAACAGCAGCTTGTTAGATGTTACATCTTACCTGTAAGATGTAGTGAAAAGTGTATGATTCTTCTCATTCTTTTGGGTCAAAGAGTCATAATGTGGTTTGCACTCCTGTGGAAGAAAACTAGCTCATATTATCACCAAAGAAGAAATAGGCAGACTTGGAACCAGCTACCCAAACCACTCCCTGAAACACGATATGATACAGTCCTGATCACCCTAAGGGAGATACTAGGTAGAACCTGGATGGAAGAAAAGAAAGAAAAAGCAAAGAGGTGGAAGGGGGTGGGGTGGGGGGCGGGTATCAGATTACAGAAAAATCAAACCTGTGTATTTGTGTAAGCAAACCATTCTTTTGATTTCTCTCCTTTACCCTTGCCATTACCACAGAGGGTTAGGCTATAGAGAGAAGACAGTAAGACAAGGGATCAGTNAGGTAGAACCTGGATGGAATTAGAGAAAGAACAAGCAAAGAGGTGGAAGGGGGTGGGGTGGGGGGCGGGTATCAGATTACAGAAAAATCAAACCTGTGTATTTGTGTAAGCAAACCATTCTTTTGATTTCTCTCCTTTACCCTTGCCATTACCACAGAGGGTTAGGCTATAGAGAGAAGACAGTAAGACAAGGGATCAGTCACCCCACCCAGAAACCTGGTAATCAACCTTGTCTGTTCCCTCCATCATCCTTTCTTTCAGTCAAGTCCTGGTGATTCTACACCCCTGATCTGTCTGAAATCAATCTAATTCTATGAATCTCTACCTTAGTTTGAGCTTGAAACATTCTAGATGGTGTAATGCAAGAGTCTCTCAGTTTTTCCTGAACTCTTTAGTTTGTTTTTTTTGTTGTTGTTGTTTTTAATACAATATAAATTTATTTATTTTAATTGGAGGCTAATTACTTTACAATATTGTATTGGTTTTGCCACACATCAACATGAATCTGCCACGGGTGTACACGTGTTCCCCATCCTGAACCCTCCTCCCACCTCCCTCCCCATAATATCCCTCTAGGTCATCCCAGTGCACCAGCCCCGAGCATCCTGTATCATGCATCGAACCTGGACTGGCGATTTGTTTCACATATGATATTATACATGTTTCAATGCCATTCTCTCAAATTATCCCACCCTCACCCTCTCCCACAGAGTCCAAAAGACGGTTCTATACATCTGTGTCTCTTTTGCTGTCTCGCATACAAGATTATCGTTACCATCTTTCTAAATTGCATATATATGCGTTAGTATACTGAATTGGTGTTTTTCCTTCTGGCTTACTTTACTTTGTATAATAGGATCCAGTTTCATCCACCTCATTAGACCTGATTCAAATGTATTCTTTGTAATGGCTAAGTAATACTCCATTGTGTACATGTACTACAGCTTTCTTATCCATTCATCTGTTGATGGACATCTAGGTTGCTTCCAAGTCCTGGCTATTATAAACAGGGCTGCAATGAACATTGGGGTACATATGTCTCTTTCAATTCTGGTTTCCTCAGTGTGTATGCCCAGCAGTGGGATTTCTGAGTTGTATGGCAATTCTATTTCCAGTTTTTTCAGGAATCTCCACAGTTTTCCATAGTGGCTGTACTAGTTTGCATTCCCACCATCAATGTAAGAGGGTTCCCTTTTCTCCATACCCTTTCCAGCATATATTGCTTGTAGACTTCTGCATAGCAGCCATTCTGACTGGCGTGAAATGGTACCTCATTGTGGTTTTGAATGGAATTTCTCTGATTATGAGTGATGTTGAGCATCTTTTGATGTGTTTGTTAGCCATCTGTATGTCTTCTTTGGAGAAATGTCTGTTTCATTCTTTGGCTCATTTTTTTTGATCAGGTCATTTATTTTTCTGGAATTGAGCTGTAGGAGTTGCTTGTATATTTTTGAGATTAATTCTTTGTCAGTTGCTTCATTTGCTATTATTTTCTCCCAGTCTGAAGGTTGTCTTTTCACCTTGCTTATAGTTTCCTTCGTTGTGCAGAAGCTTTTAAGTTTAATTAGGTCCCATTTGTTTATTTTTGCTTTTAT
>SJYA01005647.1:2496602-2514259 GCA_006410615.1 Neotragus moschatus | reverse complement strand
GTCTTACATTTAGATCTTTAATCTATTTTGAGTTTATTTGTGTGTATGGTGTTAGAAAGTGTTCTAGTTTCATTCTTTTACAAGTGGTTGACCAGTTTTCCCAGCACCACTTGTTAAAGAGATTGTCTTTTCTGCATTGTATATTCTTGCCTCCTTTGTCAAAGATAAGGTGTCCATAGGTGCATGGGTTTATCTCTGTGCTTTCTATTTTGTTCCATTGATCTATATTTGTTTGTGCCAGTACCATACTATCTTCGTGACTGTGGCTTTGTAGTAGAACCTGAAGTCAGGTAGGTTGATTCCTCCAGTTCCATTCTTCTTGCTTTGGCTATTCGAGGTTTTTTGTATTTCCATACAAACTGTGAAATTATTTGTTCTAGCTCTGTGANCAGTTCCCTAAGTGTTCTCCACCGTCCAGGCAGACACACAGAGATTCACAGAGTTGGGTAGAGAAGAGAAGGGGGAGGGAGGAGATAGATAGAGGCAACCTGGTGGAGAAAAAGGAGAGTCCAAAGTGGGAGAGAGCAGTCAAGCCAGTAATCTCACTCCCAAGTAAAAGTAGGTACTGAAGATTGGGTTCTTAAAGGTACAAAATTGATAACAAATATCAGAAAGCAAAGATTAAAAATCTAGAGTAGTGGTTGGATTTTCAAAAATACAATACTAAAGGAAAAAAAGTCACAAACATAATTAAAAAATATATATGAAGTTTGCTTTAAAAAATAGGGTCTCTATTTTTTGCAAAGTAATAGTAGGTTATAAAAATAATAATTAAAGGAGTAATAGAGTACTTAAAAATTTTTAAAAATTTTAATAAAGAATGATAGTAAACATATATCTAGGACTTTCTCTGGTATTGTTGTGGGCAGTGTGGGGTCAGTTCATTTGGGGATAGTNATGAAGTTTGCTTTAAAAAATAGGGTCTCTATTTTTTGCAAAGTAATAGTAGGTTATAAAAATAATAATTAAAGGAGTAATAGAGTACTTAAAAATTTTTAAAAATTTTAATAAAGAATGATAGTAAACATATATCTAGGACTTTCTCTGGTATTGTTGTGGGCAGTGTGGGGTCAGTTCATTTGGGGATAGTTCCTTGATCTGGCTTCTATTTCTCAAGATCTATAGGCCCCTTCCTATGTAGTCAGTACTACCTACAGGGTTCTAATCTATTGCACCTGTCACTTCCAAGGAGGTTTCCTGTTTTAGCTTCTTCTGTTTGCTGGTCTCTCCAGTGTCTAATTTCTGCCCTGGCACAAGGGGCGGTAGTGGACACTTTTTTAGGCTCACACGTTCAGTCATGCTGTGGGGAGGGAGGGACGCTGCAAACAAACAACACTGGCGTGTGCTTGCAGTGTCTCAGCCACACTGGGTTTGCCTCCGCTCACAGCATGTGTGCTTTCCCTGTCTACACTGCTTAGGCTCTAGGTTGCTCTGCCAGGGACTGTCTGAGGCCAGCCCTGGGTTGTATGCACTTCCCAGGTCTAAGCTGCTTGGGTTCAGGCACTCGGGTAGTCCTCAGAGATGCAGATTGGGTTGGGCCTGTGTTTTGTGCCCTTCCCAGGTCTGAGCAGCTCAGGTGACCAGGTGTTTGGCAAGCGTGGTTGTTCAACTTATTGCCTCCCCCATCCCTGCTGCTCAGTTTTCTGGGTGTACAACCAGTGCACCATCTCAGGTGGATGGTGACCATCCAGAATCCCAAGAAGTCTTAGTTAGCAACGAAGCCTGCTTGCAGTTTGGTAGATAATGCCTCTCTGGGGCTGCGATTGCCCTCTTCCAGCTCTGGCTGCCCTCACCTGCCTGTCACAGGGGGTGGGGGGAGGGGAGCTGGGATGGGCTGGCCTGCAGCTGGCTAGCTCTGCTCAGTCCCTTGTTCTGTGAGTGGGCCTGACAGTGTCTTGAAAGTGAAGTTGCTCAGTCGTGTCCTACTCTTTGCAACCTCCTCCGCCCATGGGATTTTCCAGGCAGAAGTACTGGAATGGGTTGCTATTTCCTTCTCCAGGGAATCTTCCTGACCCAGGGATTGAACCCAGGTCTCCTGCATTGTAAATGGATGCTTTACCATCTGAGGCACTTAGGTTAGGGCTTTTTGCATAGCTCTAGTCAGTCCTTTGTTCTGTGAGCTCGCCTGGCAGCCTCTTAGGTTAGGGCTTTTCACAGGGTACCTATCCCACAGTCTGGGTTGCTATCCCGTTAGTTCCCTCAGATTGCCCTCAGGGCATTCAGGCCCGGTCCTTACTCTAAGCAATGCATCCCGCGCCTCCCTGCCCAGCCCCCGCTTGCTAGTGGTGGGTGCAGGTATCTGCGCTGCTTGTCCACTGGGGGAGTTACCATTGGGCACATAATCTGTGGGGTTTAATTATTTATTTTTCCTCCGGGTTATGTTGCCCTCTGTGGTTCCAAGGCTCGCCACAGACTCAGCAGTGAGAGTGTTTCCTGGTGTTTGGAAACTTTTTTTTATGACTCCCTTCCCAGGACCTGCCTCTTGAGAAATCTGTATGCAGGTCAGGAAGCAACAGTTAGAACTGGACATGGAACAACAGACTGGTTCCAAATAGGAAAAGGAGTATGTCAAAACTGTATATTGCCACCCTGCTTATTTAACTTCTATGCAGAGTACATCATGAGAAACGCTAGTCTGGATGAAGCATAAGCTGGAATCAAGATGGCTAGGAGAAATATCAATAACCTCAGATATGCAGATGACACCACCCTTATGGCAGAAAATGAAGAGGAACTAAAAAGCCTCTTGATGAAAGTGAAAGTGGAGAGTGAAAAAGTTGGCTCAAAGCTCAACATTCAGAAAACGAAGATCATGGCATCTGGTCCCATCACTCCATGGGAAATAGATGGGGAAACAGTGGAAACAGTGTCAGACTTTATTTTGGGGGGCTCCAAATCAATGCAGATGGTGATTGCAGCCATGAAATTAAAAGACGCTTTCTCCTTGGAAGAAAAGTTATGACCAACCTAGATAGCATATTCAAAAGCAGAGACATTACTTTGCCGACTAAGGTCTGTCTAGTCAAGGCTATGGTTTTTCCAGTGGTCATGTATGGATGTGAGAGTTGGACTGTGAAGAAGGCTGAGTGCTGAAGAATTGATGCTTTTGAACTGTGGTGTTGAAGACTCTTGAGAGTCCCTTGGACTGCAAGGAGATCCAACCAGTCCATTCTGAAGGAGATCGGCCCTGGGATTTCTTTGGAAGGAATGATGCTAAAGCTGAAACTCCAGAACTTTGGCCACCTCATGCGAAGAGCTGACTCATTGGAAAAGACTCTGATGCTGGGAGAGACTGGGGGCAGGAGGAAAAGGGGACGACAGAGGATGAGATGGCTGGATGGCATCACTGACTCGATGGACGTGAGTCTGAGTGAACTCCGGGAGTTGGTGATGAACAGGGAGGCCTGGCGTGCTGCGATTCAGGGGGTCGCAAAGAGTCAGACATGACTGAGCAACTGAACTGAACTCCCAGGAGGGAGCTCTGTCCCTACCTCTTTTGTCTCTCTTCTTGTCTTTTATATTTTTTCCTACCTCCTTTTGAAGACAATGGGCTGCTTTTCTAGGTGCCTGATATCCTCTGCCAGCATTCAGAAGTTGTTTTGTAGAATTTACTCAGCATTCAAATGTTCTTTTGATGAATTTGTGGGGGAGAAAGTGGTCTCTACGTCCTATTTCTCTGCCATCTTAGAACCGCCTCCTCTCTTTAGTTTTTAATCCCTGTAATTTACCCTCTGCACTATGGCCATAATGATTTTTCTAATCTCATCAGTCCTCAGCCTCAAGGTCCCCTTTACCCTTTGGCATAAGGATCTGCCTTCCAGTGCAAGGGATGTGGGTTTGATCCCTGGTCAGGGAACTAAGATCCCACAGGCCATGGGGCAGCTAAGCCCATATGCCACAATTACTAAGCCCATATGTCACAACTAGACAGAAGCCCACGTCACAACAAAAGATCTCACATAATGCAACTAAGACCAAATGCCGCCAAAATAAATTATTTGTTTTTAAAAAGGAGTATATCACCATGGTTTATTCTTTTAAAAGTCCTTCATGATCTGTCTCCTGCCCATTTCTCCAGTCTTCTTGTTTACCACCCTTTCACTCTAGTCTCCACTTCATCATAAATATCCACTAAGACCCAATTATATTCAACTGCTTAAAATTTCTGTGTTTGAAATGTCTTTTTGTGTGTCTATGATTTTGAACATGCTTCTCCATCTGCCTGGAATTTCCTTCCCCTCACTTTTATGCTTGACTAACTCATTCTCTGTCTTTAAGACTAAAGTGACATCGTTTCCTCTGGGAAGCCTTCTCTGACTGCTCTCACCCCTCAGGATTGGGTTCGAGACTCCATCTCCGTTTTCCCATCTCAGTAGTGCTTATCTCTTTCACTACAGTTTTACATATATATATATATAAAATCTTCCCTAATAGACCATGGCAGATTCTCTCTTAATCATTTCCTTAACTGAAATGGAGTTATGTCTATTGAACAAATGAATGAAATGTGAGAGTGGAAAAAAAAAATCCCAGAGGCATAACTTAGGAAGTAGTGGTGAGGACAGAGAAGAGGTGCCACCGTACACTGTACAAAATGAAAATACGCACAAATTTTCTATCCAAAGAGGTCCACCCTCCTCATAATCAGTTAGCCAAGGCAGTTTTCCACAGCCTGTTGTCTTTTAAATATTTCTCTTCTCCTAAAATAAGCCTTACCTCATCTCCTACCACACAGGCAGCCAAGCCCTCAGCTTCCTTTGAATGCGGACTATCTCCTGCACTACTGAAGCTCCAATACTTTGGACACCTGATGCAAAGAGCAGACTCGCTAGAAAAGACCCTGAAGCTGGGAAAGATTAGAGGCAGGAAGAGAAGGGGACGACAGAGGATGATCTGGTTGGATGGCATCACCAACTCTATGGACATGAGTTTCAGTAAGCTCTGGGAGACGGTGAAAGACAGGGAAGCCTGGCATGCTGCAGTCCACGGGCCCGGGCTGCAAAGAGCCAGACACAACTGAGTGACTAACACTTTCATTTTAGGATTTATCTACTAAGTAATCTTTGTTCCAGAAAGCCCCACCCCTTGGGCCAGCAGAGGCTCTATCAGGTTAACATCACAGTCTGATGACTCCCCCTGCTTCTTCTTCCCTATTCCTTCATGGGCGTTATTCCCTCGTGTTTGTCTGCACCCACAGGTCTGCAAGGTTTGTGGTTGCCCAGCCTGAGACTGAAGACAGAGCCTTGGCAGAGGCAGAGCAATCAATGGCTTGTTGGACGGGGGATCTCACCTGGCCGAAGCCAAAGGTCCTGGAGTGCCACCTGCACCGTGTGCAGTAAACTGGGCATGGCAGCCATCTTGGCTACTGGGGGAGGCGGGGGAGGAGGCTCCCTTTTATAGGGGGAGGCTATGTCAGGTAGGCTCATCAGTTACTAGGGAAACCAGCAGCTCAGTCACATCCCTCACAGCCGCTCAGGTTAATAACCATCACAAGGGCAGGTGTTTCCCTTTAATAAACTAGCAGGTGGAATCACTTTGGCTTAATGATTAGAACAATCACTCGCTGGGGCAAGGAACAAGCACATTCATGTGAGTAGGATGTAAGTGAAATGGGGACTGGTCGAGCAGGGTATGTACAGAGAGCAAGAGAACAGCCATCTTGAGTGGCCTGACCACACACCTAGCAAACCTTTTGCACACCTAACTCCGTCTCAACACCTGCTTCTCTGATAGTCCAACCTGTAACATTTTTTGAAGGATTGCTATCAATTATTATTATTTACTTATTTAGGTATCGTTTTGGGTTGTGTCAGGTCATGGCTGCAGCATGCAGGAGCTTAGTTGCGGCACACAGGCTTCTCTCTAGTTGTGGAGCTCAGGCTCTAGAGCACATGGGCTCAGTAGCTGTGGCACATGGTCTTAGTGACACAGCAGCATGTTTGATCTTAATTCCCTGACGAAGGATCAAACCTACATCCCCTGCATCAGAAGGCATATTCTTAATCACTGGACCACCAGGGATGACCCCAACCAATTACATGATCATGATAACAGAACTGGTTCAAGAAAACAGGCTGACAGAGGTTGGAGACCAGATCCCTCACCACCTGACTGGCAGTGAAGACCCTCTTCCTGCTAAGAGGTGACTGTATTAAGCTTTCACCTGTGGTGTTTTGTCTTCCCTGGTGGCTCAGATGGTAAAGTGTCTGCCTGCAACATGGGAGACCCAGGTTCGATCCCTGGGTTGGGAAGATCCCCTGGAGAAGGAAATGGCAACCCACTCCAGTACTCTTGCCTGGAAAATTCCATGGACAGAGGAGCCTNCTCCTACCACACAGGCAGCCAAGCCCTCAGCTTCCTTTGAATGCGGACTATCTCCTGCACTACTGAAGCTCCAATACTTTGGACACCTGATGCAAAGAGCAGACTCGCTAGAAAAGACCCTGAAGCTGGGAAAGATTAGAGGCAGGAAGAGAAGGGGACGACAGAGGATGATCTGGTTGGATGGCATCACCAACTCTATGGACATGAGTTTCAGTAAGCTCTGGGAGACGGTGAAAGACAGGGAAGCCTGGCATGCTGCAGTCCACGGGCCCGGGCTGCAAAGAGCCAGACACAACTGAGTGACTAACACTTTCATTTTAGGATTTATCTACTAAGTAATCTTTGTTCCAGAAAGCCCCACCCCTTGGGCCAGCAGAGGCTCTATCAGGTTAACATCACAGTCTGATGACTCCCCCTGCTTCTTCTTCCCTATTCCTTCATGGGCGTTATTCCCTCGTGTTTGTCTGCACCCACAGGTCTGCAAGGTTTGTGGTTGCCCAGCCTGAGACTGAAGACAGAGCCTTGGCAGAGGCAGAGCAATCAATGGCTTGTTGGACGGGGGATCTCACCTGGCCGAAGCCAAAGGTCCTGGAGTGCCACCTGCACCGTGTGCAGTAAACTGGGCATGGCAGCCATCTTGGCTACTGGGGGAGGCGGGGGAGGAGGCTCCCTTTTATAGGGGGAGGCTATGTCAGGTAGGCTCATCAGTTACTAGGGAAACCAGCAGCTCAGTCACATCCCTCACAGCCGCTCAGGTTAATAACCATCACAAGGGCAGGTGTTTCCCTTTAATAAACTAGCAGGTGGAATCACTTTGGCTTAATGATTAGAACAATCACTCGCTGGGGCAAGGAACAAGCACATTCATGTGAGTAGGATGTAAGTGAAATGGGGACTGGTCGAGCAGGGTATGTACAGAGAGCAAGAGAACAGCCATCTTGAGTGGCCTGACCACACACCTAGCAAACCTTTTGCACACCTAACTCCGTCTCAACACCTGCTTCTCTGATAGTCCAACCTGTAACATTTTTTGAAGGATTGCTATCAATTATTATTATTTACTTATTTAGGTATCGTTTTGGGTTGTGTCAGGTCATGGCTGCAGCATGCAGGAGCTTAGTTGCGGCACACAGGCTTCTCTCTAGTTGTGGAGCTCAGGCTCTAGAGCACATGGGCTCAGTAGCTGTGGCACATGGTCTTAGTGACACAGCAGCATGTTTGATCTTAATTCCCTGACGAAGGATCAAACCTACATCCCCTGCATCAGAAGGCATATTCTTAATCACTGGACCACCAGGGATGACCCCAACCAATTACATGATCATGATAACAGAACTGGTTCAAGAAAACAGGCTGACAGAGGTTGGAGACCAGATCCCTCACCACCTGACTGGCAGTGAAGACCCTCTTCCTGCTAAGAGGTGACTGTATTAAGCTTTCACCTGTGGTGTTTTGTCTTCCCTGGTGGCTCAGATGGTAAAGTGTCTGCCTGCAACATGGGAGACCCAGGTTCGATCCCTGGGTTGGGAAGATCCCCTGGAGAAGGAAATGGCAACCCACTCCAGTACTCTTGCCTGGAAAATTCCATGGACAGAGGAGCCTGGTAGGCTGTAGTCCATGGGGTGGCAAAGAGTCAGACATGACCGAGCAAGGAAACACGTGACAGTGGAGCAGAGGCACCAGCTGGGATTGATCAGGCATTTGAAATGTAAGGGAGAATTATAAATAAAATAGAATCTGGTGCTTGTTATTAAGTGACTTTGATGCCCTAAAAAGCAGACAATAAAAAGCGAATAACAACAGGTGCCTGGGAATGGGGCAGGTCACAGGGGAGGATTTTAAAAGGGTGCAAAGCAGGAAACTCTTAGAGGTGGTAGATTTTTTCATTTTCTTGATTGGGGTGATAGTCTTGAGATTATATATATATGTATCAATTGTACTCTTTAAGTGCCATTTATTGTATGTCATTTGTGCCTTTAAATTTTGTAAAAATTTAATTAAAAAACAAAACAGTTGGGGAAAATAAAAAAAAAAAAGCGAATAACAATTCAAACCTGTACACGAGAACCCAACAGTCTCTAGCTTACAAGGAAGCTCCCATTTCAAGAAATGGGGAGTGTTTAAAAAAGGTAAAAAATCTAACCCAGGATTAGATCAAGGTGACTGAGTTTCAAGGATCACTGAATGCTCAGCTGAGACAGGAATGTTCTGTCAACATCAAGGTCCTAGTTGAGAAGACTCAGCACCCCAGACACATGGGATGGGGATGGCTAAGTGGATGCTCCTGAAGGTGTAGACTCTGCAGTCTTCTCTCAAATTTCTGAGCCTGAGAAACGGCCCCCTCTTGCCTAACAACAGCTGGTACTTCTCTGTATGAGAGACAACACAGAGGTCTCTCACAGAGTCATAGGCCTATAGGTAGCATTATCCTTCCAAGAAGAAGCTGGACCTAATAGGGAAGGAAGGAGACTATACCCTGAAGGAATTGGAAGACATAGGCAGCACCTGCTGCCAGGAGTCAGGGGAGTCCCCACAGGACTGGCTCCTGAAGGTGCTTCATCAAGAGGTGCTTTATCTCAAGACCAGACAAGGCAGAGTTTGTTGGTTTGGCGCCACTTTCTTCAAATATGGGACTGAACACCCTAGCAGGGCCCCCAGAAGTTGGTGTAAACTCATAATTAAGGTAGTAGCTCATTTATTGTTACTCTTTTTATTTTATTCTCTCCATGAAGCAATACTCTATCTATTTTGTGTCTAGGGATGCTGTGTTTTATTTTTATTTTTCAGAGATGCTGTGTGTTATTAGCCAACTCTGGCTCTCTAATGATCAGGCCCACTTGATGGCCACTTTAATCTTGCCTCAGTTCAGTTCAGTCACTCAGTCATGTCTGACTCTTTGCGACCCCATGGACTGCAGCATGCCAGGCTTCCCTGTCCATCACCGAGGGTTAATCTTGCTTGTTGTTATAATAATTACAAACCACTGGCTGCTGGTGGTTAAGCTATATCACTTAGACTCATTGCTGGGGAGTGGAGAGGGTTGGCTATCATTTTTCTGTTTCTTTCAACAAATCAGGGACAGCCTCCCCTATCATCTGTCCTAGCATGCTCAACAGAGGACCATTCCCCAAAGAGACCAATGAGCCACTTTTTAGCCATTAGCAAGTTTACCACATCCATCTTGGAAGGGCCAGCAGTTCATTCTCATAGGATAGATATCTATTTGAGGGGTGTAGCCTTACCTTTCCTATCTGCAGGAACCTTGGCCAGGACCACTACCCAGGGGCTTATGGAATGCTTGATGTGCAAGTATGAAATTGCACACAGTATGGCATCCAACATCTCACCCCACCACAGAGGAGGTATGGGAGTGGGCCCACGACCTTGGGAGTCACTGGGCATATCACATGCCACACCATCCAGAAGCAGCTGGCCTCACAGAAAACTTGAAAGCAAGAAGGATGGAAGCAAACAGTGAGATTTAGTTTGGATTGACATCTGTAAAGGAAGAGGGAGGAAGCAGAATCGAAGTAGGGCAAGGCATTAGACTCAGTGCAGATCTGAGAAAGTTTCTGCCAGTCCCACAGGGAAATTATGGAGCAAAGATTCCAGAGGGATCCGAGAAGTCCTACTTTGGGCAGACATACCTAGGCTCTTGTATCACTGCCTTGCTCAGCCATTGGCCAGAGGCTGCACAAGAAGAGCATGACCTCGGCTCAAAAGCTGAGACCAACCCAACTCATAGTTGGGCAGTGAGTCCTTCTAAAAGAGGGATAAGTAACACATCTGTAGGTCGGCCACAGTCCAGCCCTCTTGTCACACTGATCCACACCTCCATACGTGTTCAGAGAGAAGCCTACCCTAGCTCTTGCAGGCCTAAGAAGGAGACTGGTGGCACAAGCTACAGCCTCCCCACCCCCACTTCAGTTGGTCTTGGATGGCAACTAGTATTCAATGCCTCCCTCTTCCACTATTCATTCTAAATTCCCCTCATCCTCAGCTTTTATCTTGGCAAGAATCAGTGACTTATCTAGTAGTTTAACCCAAATGCTCACCCCTGAACAATCAGAACTAATAAGTCATACACTTCTCAGACTGAGGTTATGGCACATGTTCATTCGTCATTATAACGGATTGGGGAATAGTTGGGCAGAGGGACCCAGGTAGGCATCTGAGTGCCACACATATTCTTCTCTGTTCTCATTAGGGAACATTATCCCTCTGTCTTCTTGCAGATTAAGGTCAATTATGCCTGATAGGATGGTAAGTTTTCTTGGCTGCTTGTCATTGAACACAAGGAACCCAGGAGGACTAAGTGTCAGTTATAGCTTGTAGGTCGATGGGATTCTTGTTATAACCACTTTGGGGACCAGGGTCTCTAGCATTGTGAACCTTAGTTGCAGGGACAAGAAACTAAAAATCCTCCAGTAGGTCACTGGAAGTGATGGTTAGTGGGACCTTTCCTGATTCTACCTCTTGTTCCCTGAACCCTCTATTCTTCCTATGGAGGACACAACACTATATTGAAGGTCTCCAATCTAATTCATTCTTTCTGAGTATTGTCTCTGAAATGATGCCTTTAGGAGTGAGATTGGACAATGTGATAAATTAATCATGCCTTGCCTTGATGGGAAAGGCATATTTATTTACACATCTATTCATCACAAGCCGGTGATGTAGGTAATCTTATTCTCTCCATTTTATACAGATGAGGAAACTGAGGCACATACAGGTTAAGAAACATGCTAAGCACCAGTTGTAAGTGACAGATATTTTAATTGGGCCATCCTAAGGGGGTGATACTACAAACTAAAGGGATGGTTAGCTTAGTAAAATTTCAAGCCTGATGATTGGCTAATTTCTATAGGCAATGAAGCCAACAAGATCCCACACAACCTTTTTTTTTTAACTGTTTTTTAAAGATTTATTTATTTATTGGCTGCATGGGGTCTTCATTTCTGCACCTGGGCTTTCTCTAGTTGTAGAGAATGGGAGTTACTCTCTAGTTGAGGTGCCCAGGCTTCTCACTGCAGTGGCTTCTCTTGTTGTGGAGTGTGAGCTCTGGGGTACATGGGCTTAGTTGCCCTGTGGCAAGTGGAATCTTCCTGGAACAGAGATGGAACCCATGTCTCCTGCATTGCAAGGCAGACTCTCAACCACAAACCACCAGGGAAGCCCCCACCCAATCTTTTGGAACACTGCTCCCAAAAGGAATTGCCATTCCAGTATCTTCCAAAGTCTTGATTGGAATCTCTAGCCTTAATAAATATCCTTCTGAAATGGTTTAAGCAATGAATGCCATGCCATGAGCCTTCCCTCGCTCATCACTCCTTGCCATACCCGACCCTCCTTTAGGGACCATGCCTTAATGCTGATCATTTCATTGTGGAAACAAAAAGACCTAAAACCATCTGAGAGAAACAGTTGGCAAGTTTTAATGTGACTTTCTCCTCTTCTATTTTCTTGGGTAGAGTTTACTTACTGGCATAAATATGAAAAATACATGTCACATATGATTTACCATTATTAAAATTAAATAAGAGAAAATCTTTGGCATTCACATTCATTTTCCTATTCGGAAGAGACATCCCATTCTACTGATTGCAATATAAATAAGTTTGGAATAATGATTGTGATATTCTATTAACCTAATGGATTCAATTTCATAAGTCATTTTTATGGATAAAATTTAAAATACTGTATTAATTCCAAACAGAATACATTTGCAGTTTGTTCCGGGAAAACAGATTACTGTACATGTAATGTCAACAGTCATTACTTCCTGGTGTTATTTACCTGATCTCAATTTCCTAGCTAATACCGCCGTATGCGTAATGAATAATGCACTGTGTGAAATGTGCACTCTGCAAAAACACATCATATATAGCACAGTTATTGGTAGTACATCACCTAATAGAGAATTTGTATTTCTTCCCTGCCTCCCATTCCCTTCCCACTATATTTTAAACTAACATATATTTAGAAGAAACATTTTGGAAGAGAGGGTAGAAGATGTCCAAAGTGAGCAACTTGTATGATGATTTATTATTGAGATAAAAATGAGCATATGAATAATCATAACCCAGATAAAGATGTGGAAAGTTTTCAGTAACCCCAGGAAGCTCCCCTGTGTCTGCTTCCAAGAAGTAACCACTATTCTGATTTGTATTAACATAGATTCAGTTCAAAGTGAATACACTTCTTAAAAATGTAAATTCAGTACTTAAAAATCTCCTAAAGTGAAAATGGAAGTTATCTGTCTGAGGCAGCTCAGACAGAAGTCTCGCACCTTTAGCTGTGCAGCTTAACAATAACTCCCAGTGTTTTCAGGAAACTGAGTAGGTAATTCAAAATTATCCAAACCTCTGACCTTGCTTCTTCCTTTAGAGTTTTAAAAGCCATTCCTTTGCTTGTTTATATCCCTACACATTCTCATTCCTCATTCTGCCTCCCTCTTCTCCACCCCCAACCCCTGAACAGAGTGGTGTGCTGCAGGGTCTGCCTGCAGGGGCTTTAGGGAGTTGATTGTACACGTCTCTTCCCATTCCCACATTCAGTAATATTCAATGAGTAAGTTTAAAATTGACCATCAGTTGAGTTCAGTTCAGTCGCTCAGTCGTGTCTGACTCTTTGCGACCCCATGAACTGCAGCACGCCAGGCCTCCNACTAAGATCATGGCATCCGGTCCCATCACTTCATGGCAAATAGATGGGGGAAACAGTGGAAACAGTGGCTTACAATATTTTGTGGGGCTCCAATTTCACTGCAGATGGTGACTGCAGCCATAAAATTAAAAGATGCTTACTCCTTGGAAGGAAAGTTATGACCAACCTGCTGCCACACTTGAAATCTATTTTGGGGAGACAGGCTTGCAGTACCCCCACTTTTGCTTTTGGTTTCCATTTGAAATCGAAATGCACCTGAAAATCACCAACCCTCAGCAGACATCTTTTCAAGAGTTCTTTTGCAGATATTATCGAGTCCAAGCTCACTCTGCTCTCCACTGCTGCTGCTAAGTTACTTCAGTCATGTCTGACTCTGTGAGACCCCATAGACGGCAGCCCACCAGGCTCCCCCATCTCTGGGATTCTCCAGGCAAGAGTACTGGAGTGGGTTGCCATTGTCTTCTCCGTATGACCAACCTAGATAGCATATTAAAAAGCAGAGGCATTACCAACAAAGGTCCATCTAGTTAAGGCTATGGTTTTTCCGGTAGTCATGTATGGATGTGAGAGTTGGACTATAAGAAAACTGAGCGCCGAAGAATTGATGCTTTTGAACTGTGGTGTTGGAGAAGACTCTTGAGAGTCCCTTGGACTGCAAGGAGATCCAACCAGTCCATCCTAAAAGAAATCAATCCTGAATGTTCATTGGAAGGACTGATGCTGAAGCTGANTGTATGGATGTGAGAGTTAGGCTATAAGAAAACTGAGCGCCGAAGAATTGATGCTTTTGAACTGTGGTGTTGGAGAAGACTCTTGAGAGTCCCTTGGACTGCAAGGAGATCCAACCAGTCCATCCTAAAAGAAATCAATCCTGAATGTTCATTGGAAGGACTGAGGCTGAAGCTGAAACTCCAATACTTTGGGCACCTAATGTGAAGAACTGATTCATTCGAAAAGACCCTGATGCTAGGAAAGATTGAAAGTGGGAGGAGAAGGGGACAACAGAGGATGAGATGGTTGGATGGCATCACCGACTCAATAGGCATGAGTTTGAGCAAGCTCCAGGAGTTGGTGAAGGACAGGGAGGCCTGGTGTGCTGCAGTCCATGGGGTTGCAAAGAGTTGGACATGACTGAGCAACTGAACTGAACTGACACAAAGGAGATTCCAGGCAAACAGAGTACATAATATACACATATAAGAAATTCTGATACAACTAGGAAGGTGATCCATATATTGTGCTTCTGGAAGTCTAAGGAGGGAGAGGCTGGTTTGGGACATGCTGAGTTGGAAAGAGTGCTGGAAGAGCAAATAACTGAGGCAAGAAAACAGAAGAGCATATACCAGGAACAAGACTTTGTCTGGAGCATAGGATGTGGAGAGAGAAATAGTTTAAAATGAGGTTGGAAGGTAAAGTCAGATTATAAACACTACCAATATTGTGCTAAGAAGTTTGAGCTTGATCTCAGTCTTTGTATGTCTCGAAGTGTGCCAGATTCTATGGCAGTAAGAACTCCAAAGTCAGTGACTTAAAACAACAGGTTGATTTCTTACTCATGCTACATATCTACTGTGGGCAGTCCTAGGGGCCCTTCACTCGTAGACTCAGACCCACAAGACAGCCACCACCTGGAACCAAAGGGACAGAGAATAGGGCAAATTGTACACTGGCTCTTAAAGTTTCTGCGCCAAGATGCCATACATCACTTCCGCTCACATTTTATTGACTAAAGCAAGTCACGTCCACACTTAACTTCAAAAGGGTGGTAAAGTATGATCTTATGTGCCTAGAAGCGGGGAGAACCAGATATATTTAATAGACAGCTCTAATGATCACCACAGTTTGTTCAAAGAAGGAAGATAGGGTTGTATTCAGAAGTCAGAAAAATTACTTTAGCAGTGATCCCTGGGTTGAAAAGATCCACTAGAGAAGGAAATGGCAACCCACTCCAGTATTCTTGCCTGGGAAATCCCATGGACAGAGGAGCCTGGTGGGCTACAGTCCATGGGGTCACAAAAGAGTCGGATATGACTGAGCAACTAAACAACAACAATATGGGTTGGATTGGAGGGAAGGCTAACCTGGATGCAGGGGGCCTAGTCAGGAGGCCAGTGCAGTGATGCAGGCAAAAGATGGTGGTGGTCTGATCCACAGCAAGGAGGGAGAACTAGAGAGAAAGGGAATGATCATGAGATATTTAATGAGGTATTAAGGAGAAACAACAGGACTAAGCCAAAGTGCTGTGACAGAGGGAGTCAGAGTAAATAGGACTGCGGCTGGTAGACATATCTGGTGAGCAGAAATTGCAGTGGTGGCCAGGGCTATTGGGGTATGGCTGGTGGTGGAGTGGAGTTCATGGACAGACCTATTAGGCATGGCTTGATGGGTGTGGTTAGGGCTAATAAGTGCAGTTGGTGGTTGTTGATTATTGGTGGTGAGCTATGGATGAGTGTGGGTAGTGATAGCCAACATGAGAAAGAGAGTATCAGGAGTTTAGGCTGGATGGAAAGGTAGCAAAGAGCCAAATAGAAACAGGAAAGCCTTTGACCACCATGGCAAGAGATGTAAGTTTAATTCATGAAGACAATAGGAACCACTCAATTATTTTAAATATACCTGCCTCCTGCTGCTGCTGCTGCTGTTGCTAAGTCGCTTCAGTCGTGTCCGACTCTGCGATCCCATAGACGACGGGCCACCAGGCTCCTCTGCCCCTGGGATTCTCCAGGCAAGAACACTGGAGTGGGTTGCCATTTCCTTCTCCAATGCACGAAAGTGAAAAGTGAAAGTGAAGTCGCTCAGTCTTGTCCGACTCTTAGCGACCCCATGGACTGCAGCCCACCAGGCTCCTCCATCCATGGGATTTTCCAGACAAGAGTACTGGAGTGGGGTGCCATCGCCTTCTCCGATATCTGCCTGAAGATGCTTCAAATACACAGACAAATATAAAATGAGACAATTACATGTAGAGTAAAGCCAAGGGCACTGAACCAACCAATATGTATTTGACAGAGCACAAGAGCAGAGGCTGGGCTTCCCAGGTGGCACTAGTGGTAAAGAACACACCTCCCAATGCTGGAGATGTAAGAGATGTGGGTTCAATCCCTTGGTCAGGAAGATTCCCTGGAGGAGGGCATGGCAAGCCACTCCAGTATTTTTGCCTGGAGAATTCTCAAGGACAGAGGAGCCTGACGGGCTACCGTCCATGGGGTTGCAAAAGAGTCAGACATGACTGAAGAGACGGCGTGCACACACACACATGAGCAGAGGTGTGGCTTATCTAAAGCCGACTTTGTTGTTGTAACTCGTATCAGACATTTGACTAGACAAAGGTGACTTGGAATGCTTCCCGGGTCCTCAAAGAGGATTTCTGCCCCCCCCACCCCATTTTTTCGTTTCATTCTCACCTTTCCAAATCATTTCCTACCACTCACTGGCATTATTCAACTGTTGAACATGCCCATGGTAATACCAAGTTTAGAGAAGGCTCTTCAAGCCAGAAACAGCCTTTGTGGATGGACCTCAAAATCTGGCCTTGGGACTTCCCTAGTGGTACAGTGGGTAAGAATCTGCCTGCCAATACAGGGGACACAGGTTCGATCCCTGGTCTGGGAAGATTCCACATACCACTGAGCAACTAAGCCCATATACCACAACTACTGAGCCCACATGCCCCAGCTACTGAAGCCCACGTGCCTAGAGCCTATGGTCCACAACAAGAGAAGCCGCCACAATGAGAAGCCCAAGCACCACAATGAAGAGTAGCCCCTGCTCACCGCAACTGGAGAAAGCCCACACAAAGGAACAAAGACCCAGTATATCCAAAAAACTAATTAAAAAAAAAAAAATCTGGCTGTAGTAGGGACTTCTTCGGTGCTTCCATGGCTAAGATTCCAGACTCCCAGTGCAGGGGGCTTGGGTTCGATCTCTGGTCAGGGAACTAGATCTCACATGCCTCAACTAAATGTTCATATACTGCAACTAAAAAGTTGTCACATGAGGCAACAAAGACCTAACACAACTAAATAATAAATTTAAAAAATAAATATTGAAAGGAATCTGGCCTTAGTGGAAAAACCATCTGAGTTCAGAGAAATGGGAGACCATCTGATGGCTGCTGCAAGGAAATCTGAGAAGTTAGCCAAGGTTGGAGGAATGAAAGTCTCAGATCTGAAGCTGCTTTCATGAAGAAATTTAAATGCTACTGTCATGCCCAAGATTTATGTTAATGCAAACTACATCACACTTTAAAGCTCAGAAATTTGAGCAACAAGATGCAAAAAAAAAAAAAAATAGTAATGAAATGAAAATTGGTCACTGAGATACTCATATTTAGTAGAGTTCAACAACTAAGTTGTAGGCAAGTGGCAATTCATGTTTTAGCCATCGAAGCAAA
This sequence comes from Neotragus moschatus, assembly GCA_006410615.1. Taxonomy (NCBI): domain Eukaryota; kingdom Metazoa; phylum Chordata; class Mammalia; order Artiodactyla; family Bovidae; genus Neotragus; species Neotragus moschatus. The sequence goes on along the minus strand of SJYA01005647.1, from coordinate 2,496,876 downwards.
ATGAAATACGTTAGAAGCTGCTGACATGCTACATTTACATTTTTAGAACACTTTATAAGAAAAAAGTTTTAAAATCTACTTCTGTCAGCTACTTTGAAATAAATCAGAAAATAGTCTTTATGGAGCTCTTAGTGTAGTCTAAGAGAGGATAGGGAGGAAAAAGAAAAATGTTCTAGTTTGTAAAGAGCTATTTACCAGAGATAAGGTAAATACATTTAAAGTGAATATTATAAATATGCATTTATACCCACAAATACACACGGCACTACCCCTT
>SJYA01005647.1:2479819-2496435 GCA_006410615.1 Neotragus moschatus | reverse complement strand
GCACTACCCCTTTTTTAGTGTTCTTGATGTGCCAGGCACCATAGTATGCAATTTGTACATAATATCTCATTAATCATTTCAACTTCCTTTGAGGTAGGTGCCCATGTCAGATGTTGTCTGTGGATATTTAAGTCCACATCCAAGTTTCTATATGGGCTTCTCTGGGTGGCTTAAATGGTGAAGAATCTGCCTGTAATGCAAAAGACCTGACTTTTATCTCTGGGTTGGGAAGATTCCCTGGAGAAGGAAATGGCAACCCACTCCAGTATTGACTGGAAAATCCCATGGACAGAGGAGCCTAAGTTTCTGTAATCTTCCCTGTACTATGGAAACCAGAAAACCTACATTTCCAAGAGTCTCTTGCCAGCTAGGCTCCAGTTAGCTTTTGCTGATGGAAGACCCTTCCATGAGATAATGAAGCCGTTCTGCATTCGGATTCACCTTTCTCTCCTACTTCACAGCATAAATGCCAGGTATGAGCAGCAAAATAACTGCTGAGCCCAAATCACTAATGAATAGGATTGTGAGCAAGTAAAGTGATCGTGACTTTAAGGCACTAAGTTTTGGAGTGACTGGTTATGAAGCCAAGCAAACTGAACAATCAGCTAACTGTGAACAGACAGCACTGCTTCTTCAGGCTTCAAAGATGGAAGTACTAGAAAATTCATAGCACGCAAATGTTGGTTACTCCACACCTGAGAGAGTAGCATTCACTGTCAGGAAAAATATACACAAACATTTCCCAACTACTTCAAAATACATTCTGCCTAGTTGAAAAACTTCAATCAACTACTTAATACCACCTGGTGCTAAACAGGTGGTAGATGTTTTTCCCCCCTTGAGAGAGATGAAAAGTTATTTTCAAAAATATTTTTCAAAGAATTTTTTATGATTTATTGCTTCAATCGCCTTTAGAGAGCAAATAAATATTTAATTCTAACATAGCCTTAATTCTTTGTGTGGTTTCACCTCCTGTTCCCCAATTATAAAGAGGAGTGAATCTTACTTGTTAAAGAATTACGTTTCTAAGATTGCCCTTTAAAATTCCAGCTAAAATAATCCACGCTCTACTTCTTTCATGTTTAAAGAGTGTACATTGCCCAGTGTCTTCAAGGAGGTGATACAGCTGATGCTTCTTAAATTCCCAGTTCAGCTTTCATGAAATCAAAAAAGGCCTTCTGTGGCTTCCTAGGAAGACAAAAGATTCCATTTCCAGCCACCTAAAGAAAGGATAACTGTTCTGTACCATAAAGATTCAGAATACCTTGTATCAAGTGTCTTTGAAAATCTGAAGCTCTAATAAGACATTCAAGTGAAATCTCTCACAGAATACAATCTTTAACAACCATAGAATCAAGTCAGAATGAAAAATGGAACTTTTCCATGTCTAGGATCCTTTTTATCAGAATTGTAAATGTTTCGTTTCACTATTTTTCAAGAAAACAACTTACCATACTCTTGGGCTTTTTTTCTCTTGGGATTATTAACTCAGTTGATTTGTGCTTATTGTTAATGAGGCCAAGGTCTTGATGAATTGTCTCAGTGTTGGCCATTTGGGCTTTCCATAGGCAAACTACATCCTTAACTCCAACTTCAATCTAACCCCTGATCTTGGCCAGTCATTTTCCACTCCAGAAGGACAAGTGATATTATGGCTGCATCTGTACAATCATTCCCACCATGGAAACAATCTCTGTTTACCGTGTAATAATGCTTGTCTTTACCTGGGCAAGGTTTAACTGCAGCAAAAAGTTATTAACTTGAATTTGGGGCTCTGGGATGAGTCCATATAAAACTTGCTTACAATGTCTGAGGGGAAAATGATGAGCTTCTATAACAACCAGCACTAACAATATAGTGATTTTTTTAAAAAGGTGATACCTCTTTCTCATAGTATTTGGAATATAAGCACACAGAATCATCGAAAAAGCAAGAGAATTCCAGAAAATACCTACTTCTGCTTTATTGACTATGCCAAAGCCTTTGACTGTGTGGATCACAACAAACTCAGGAAAATTCTTAAAGAAATAGGAATGCCAGATGACCTGATCTGCCTCTTGAAAAATCTGTATGCAGGTCAGGAAGCAACAGTTAGAACTGGACATGGAACAACAGATTGGTTCCAAATAGGAAAAGGAATATGTCAAGGCTGTATATTGTCGCCCTGTTTATTTAACTTCTATGCAGAGTACATCATAAGAAACTTTGGGCTAAATGAAGCACAAGCTGGAATCAAGATTACCGGGAGAAATATCAATAACCTCAGATATGCAGATGACACCACCCTTATGGCAGAAAGTAAAGAGGAACTAAAGAACCTCTTGATGAAAGTGAAAGAGGAGAGTGAAAAAGTTGGCTTAAAGCTCAACATTCAGAAAACTAAGATCATGGCATCTGGTCCCATCACTTCATGGCAAATAGATGGGGAAACAGTGGAAACAGTGATATAGTTTATTTTGGGGGGCTCCAACATCACTGCAGATGGTGACTGCAGACATGAAATTAAAAGACACTTGCTCCTTGGAAGAAAAGTCATGACCAACCTAGACAGTATATTAAAAATCAGAGACGTTACTTTACCAACAAAGGTCTGTCTAGTCAAAGCTACGGTTTTTCCAGTGGTCATGTATGGATGTGAGAGTTGGACTATAAAGAAAGCTGAGCGCCAAAGAATTGATGGTTTTGAACTGTGGTGTTGGAGAAGACTCTTGAGAGTCCCTTGGACAGCAAGGAGATCCAACTAGTCCATCCTAAAAGAGACCAGTCCTGAATCTTCATTGGAAGGACTGATGCTGAAGCTGAAACTCCAATACTTTGGCCACCTGATGTGAAGAACTGACTCATTTGAAAAGACCCTGATGCTGGGAAAGATTGAAAGTGGGAGAAGGGGACAACAGAGGATGAGATGGTTGGATGGTATCACCGACTTAATGGGCATGAGTTTGAGTAAACTCGGGGAGTTGGTGATGGACAAGAAGGCCTGGCATGCTGCAGTCCATGGGGTTGCAAAGAGTTGGACATGACTAAGTGACAACTGAATTGAGTTCAGGTAAGCAAGGTGCCTCTGACCCAATGATCATCAGCAAATCCTTTGACTCTACTTCGAGATACATCTGGAATCTGACCAGATGGTAGCAGTAGAGGTGATGAAAAGAGATCAGATTCCAGATGTGGTCAGATTCTGGATGTATTTTGAAGTAGTCAAAGGATTTGCTGGTGAATGAAGGCTGAAAAAGAAAGAGCAGAGTTGAGGACATCCATAAGGGTCGTGGCCTGATAACATAGAACAGGTCACCGAGGGAGTAGTAGACAAGACAGAGTGGGGATGGTTCACATAGGAAACAGCATGATCTGGGGAATAGATAAAGGAGTCTCCAAGGAAGGGAACAATGGGACTACTCACCATTTTTCTCTTTTCCCCTGTGGATGAAAAAAATGACTCATGAGCTAAAGAGAAGGGGGTCTGTAGAGGTAGCCACTCACTCTGTGTACACTTGTGGGGGGTGACTTTACACAGAGTTGCATTTCGTCTGAGGCACTCAGATACCAGGAGAGTCAAGTAGGACAGGCCTATGTAAATAAGACAAATCAGCTTTCCTGCAAAGAACATGGAACTGAGAGACATGTGGGCAGGTCTACCGTAATCCATAGATTAGCAGTTCCCCATGGGCTGCATTTATTTTGCCCCACCAGTCTTGACACTCCTTCACACATCCCTGAAAGAAAAGCTACTGACAAAGCGTTGAAACTCGGGGTGAAGATTTCCCAGGGAAGTTAGAGGAAACATTTACATCACACACAACTACATCAACCCCCTCTTGACATACCTCTTTTTCTCAGCCTCTTTCCAACCATCCCACCAATGGGATATTTTATCCTTCATCCCTTAGACCTGCTTTGTTTTATTAATCTTCCCTACTCCTGGACCTCTCATTCCTGCCTCTAACCCATCTCCATGTTCTTCAAACTTGTAACTCAGCCCGCTTTTTTGTGGGGGGGGGGGGTGTGGTCCACTGGAGAAGGGAATGGCAAACCACTTCAGTATTCTTGCCTTGAGAACCCCATGAACANAGGAGGAGAAGGGGATAACAGAGGATGAGATGGCTAGATGGCATCAACGACTCGATGGACATGAGTTTGGGTAAACTCTGGGAGTTGGTGATGGACAGGGAGGCCTGGCGTGCTGCGATTCATGTGGTTGCAAAGAGTCGAACACAACTGAGCGACTGAACTGAACTGATAGTTGAGATTTTAGATGGGACCAGGAGGCAGGCCCAGTACAGGGAGATCCTGACCATTTAATTGCTTAATATGGTAGACAGTGTTGTAGACATTTGGTATTGGCCCACTTATCCTTTAATACCATTTCATCCTAGTGAGCCTTCTGTGTTGCAGAAAGTAGAAATCTGAAAGCCACATTTCACAGTCTCTTTTACAGCTTGAGTTCTGTGTTTTAAATACCTTCCCCAAAATATGTGCATTACTGTGAGATCTAAAGGGCAGAAATGAAACCAACACCACCTTCCCTGCCCCTATGGGCTGCTTTACACTGGAATGCAGATCATGCAGACTCAAGGATGTTCTGCAACAGGGTACTGGTATCCAGTCTCCAGCTTCCTGGGTGTCAAGAGGGTGGATTTCCTGAATCCAGCTTCTGTTTCCTGGGCCATTCTTCAACTCAAGCACTCCAGTGGTGGTCTCACAGGTAGTAGACAACTGGTGGATGCATTCTATAAGATTGTGGGAGTCATTTCTTTAGGTCCAGCTTAGATCCCACTCTTCCAACCCTTCCAAGGCTTTTCTTCTTTTTTTTAAACCAAGGTTGAGAGAAATTAAATAATTTGCCCAAGGTCATATAGCCAGTAAGGAATGTGTGTGCGTGTTCAATCATGTCTAATTCTTTGTGATCCCATGGACTGTAGCCTGCCAGGTTCCTCTATCCATGGGATTCTCCAGGCAAGAACACTAGAGTGGCTTGCCATTTCCTCCTCCAGGGGATCTTCCTGACCCAGAGATTGAACCCGTGTCTCTTCTGTCTCCTGCACTGGCAGGTGGGTTCTTTACCACTAATGTCACCTGGGAAGCCATTGAAACATATACATTACCATATGTAAAATAGATGACCAGTGGAAGCTTGGTGTATGATGCCGGACAACCAAAGCCCATGCTCTGTGACAACGTGGAGGGATGGGGAGGGGAAGGGATGTGTTAGGGGGATTCAGGAGGGAGAGGACACGTATATGCCTATGGCCCATTCACGTTGATGTATGGCAAAACCATCCCAATATTATAAAATAATTATTCTCCAATTAAAATAAATTTTAAAATCTGATTTCCTTATTAAATCTCTTTCTACTGAAAATACCTATCATGGTTTCTGTTTCCTATACTGAATCCTGACAGACACAGGCAACCATGGGTTAATGGCAGGGGCCTTGCATGTGGCAGCTAGCTAATATACAGGAGAAAACTTTATCCATTAGTGGTCTGAGTCACAGATACTGGTATTCTGCCCTTGGTTGAAGCCAATACTAGGTATAAACACATGAGCAGTGAAGGAGCAAAGAGGAAGGGACCCAGGAAAATAACACAAAGTATCTTTGTGTCAAGTACTAAACTAGACCAGTTCACATGTTCTCACTTAATTCTCCCAACACTCTGGAAGGTAAGTACAATTGTCCCCAAGTAACCCAACCCTGCCCATACACATTTTTGAATATAGTATATTCATTCCCTCAGGTTTAGATACTGTTAAAATACAACTCGGGCAGTGAATGAGTCTAGACTCTCAGCCACTCTGAGGACCTCAGTTCCAGAAGTACATGACCTTGTGTCAAGTGCTCTGCAATTAACATAACTTGGCTCCAGTCTCTGTGTCTACTTCCTTCTGCTCTCCTACCAACTAGTAAATTTTCTTTGTGTCATGAACTGAAATTCCTGAGGCAATTATCTGGCCCTGTTCATCTTAAGCTTGGGCCACACAAAAGTCAGCTACCAGCCTAGGGACAGCCAGCAGCCCTCAAAGGCAAGCATCTACTTCTGGTCCAATCAGCTGTGACTCTGAGGAAGGGGTCCCAGGGCCTGCTGGCTACTCAGCAGGAAGATGAATAGGGAAGATCAGATTTGGGCACCTGTTGAAAAATCAAGATATTAGGAAAACTGAGCCCACATTTCTACCAGCAACAAGGAAAGAAGCTCCACTCCTTTATATTGCAGTTTGCTGCATGTCACTAATTTATATTAACTGCCTGGTCCTTGCAGGCATTTGAGTTTGAGAAAGTCTAAATTCCCTCCAGATCTAACAAACCTTCGTTCTGAGATTCTATACTCTTCTGAATTCCTGTACATTGCAAACAATGCAGATTGACATGGGCCTCATTGAACAGTTAATTTGGAAACAAGCTGGGAATGCATTTCATTTATGCACCAATTTGATTTTTAAAGAGGGACTCTGCATTTCCATACTGTAAAGCCATTACTCTCTCTATTGGAGTTCCTGTAATTCTCAACGTGCCATGTATTATCATCCTCCTGTCAAAATGAAACTCTTACAGAGAGCCTGCGAGGGCCTTATCAAATCAAGTGGAAGTGATTAAGGACAGTAGAAAAAATTAGAACAATTATATATTCACTATTAAATAATGCAATGGATGAGAATCCAAACTAGTCTTCAAATTTTCCAAAGTAAGATTTGCAATTTACTATTTTGTTGACTCAATAGCAAATTATCAATTCATTACATGATTAAATCATTTATCAAAACTGTGAATGACAAAGCAATCAGAGGCTGCGATAATCAGACTCCGAGCCTGTTCTTTGTGTAGAATTCAAATGCACCCAGCACAATACAATTTTGTACTTAATGTCACTCATCTAATCAACATATTTCTGCTCCAATGTGAGATCTTTGTTTGAACACGAGATGCAACAGATATGGAAGCCACAAAAATCTCATTTGTATAATCATAACAAGCATGTTATCATGGTTGTCAAAATTAATTAAACCTAATTTGCTCTATTTTCTAAGCTGAAAATTAACACAAAATGTTCTTGTGAAAGGCAAAAATGCTAAAGGATCACAGAAATAGGTATAAAAGTAAATATTTTTGAATGCTTGTATCTTGTTTTAGATAATACTGATTTTGACAGATTAGATTCCTCCAAACATTTGAAACAATCAGTTGAATGTGAACTCTATGAAAATCTAAACCTTTGATTTCTTCTGAGTAATAATGAGTTGGACTGGGGCAATTACAATAAATGTAAATTTAGAAAACCTCTATGAACATGCAACTTCTCAGGAAGCCATTATTTTGTAAGGCAAGGGACATCTTTATTTCAGATTACATTGTCATCTTTTTTTTCTTTTTTTTAAATTTATTTTTTTATTGAAGGATAATTGTTTTACAGAGTTTTCACATTGTCATCTTGATCATCCTCTATTTCAAGCCAAGGCTCTGCTTATACCAGTGCTTCTCAAACTCTGGTTTATGTCAAAAACACCCAGCAAGTCTGTTAACCATGCAGATTCCAGGGTACCATGCTGGTCTTGATTCAAAAGGTCTTGGGGAGAGCCTAAAGAATCAGTATTTTCACAAATAACCCCAGAGAGTTCTTTTGTAAATGTTCCAAGGACAACACTGTGAGAAACACTGACCCACACAACGTTTTGCTTCTCCCTTTGTATGACATTGTTTTGAATGCTTGCATTAAAAATCCTTTCAGTATCTCTCTTGAGTGCTTTCCTCATGCCCTGATCAAACTCCACTAATATTACCTGGGCCCTATCTCATCTCATTAGCCTGAACTGGAAGAAGTTACATTTACTACATTTTCCTTCTCCAGATTCATACCTCTCTGGCCTTCACACATGTGCAGCCTCCTTTGAAAGCACCAATTAGTCGGACTCCTCTGGAAATTTCTAGTCTTCTCCAAGCCAATCAGAATCCTATGTGCTTTGTAGCAGGATCTCTTCAAGTAATACATAAGCTCTGTTTCTTGCAAACCTCCCTATTACCAATGAAAGGTTTGTCTAAGCCTTTCAGTTCAGTTCAGTCGCTCAGTCGTGTCCGACTCTTTGCGACCCCATGAATCACAGCACGCCAGGCCTCCCTGTCCATCACCAACTCCCGGAGTTCACTCAAACTCATGTCCATTGAGTTGGTGATGCCATCTAGCCATCTCATCCTCTGTCGTCCCCTTCTCCTCCTGCGCCCAATCCCTCACAACATCAGGGTCTTTTTCCAATGAGTCAGCTCTTTGCATGAGGTGGCCAAAGTATTGGAGTTTCAGCTTTAGCATCAGTCCTTCCAATGAACACCCAGGACTGACTGTGTGGATCACAATAAACTATGGAAAATTCTGAAAGAGATGGGAATACCAGACCACCTGACCTGCCTCTTGAGAAATCTATATGGAGGTCAGGAAGCAACAGTTAGAACTGGACATGGAACAACAGACTGGTTCCAAATAGGAAAAGGAGTATGTCAAGGTTGTATACTGTCACCCTGCTTATTTAACTTATATGCAGAATACATCATGAGAAACGCCAGACTGGAATCAAGATTGCTGGGAGAAATATCAATAACCTCAGATATGCAGATGACTCTACCCTTATGGCAGAAAGTGAAGAGGAACTCAAAAGCCTCTTGATGAAAGTGAAAGAGGAGAGTGAAAAAGGTGGCTTAAAGCTCAACATTCAGAAAACGAAGATCATGGCATCTGGTCCCATCACTTCATGGGAAATAGANCTTGAGAAATCTGTATGCAAGTCAGGAAGCAACAGTTAGAACTGGACATGGAACAACAGACTGGTTCCAAATAGGAAAAGGAGTATGTCGAGGCTGTATATTGTCACCCTGCTTATTTAACTTCTATGCAGAGTACATCATGAGAAATGCTGGGCTGGAAGAAACACAAGCTGGAATCAAGATTGCCAGGAGAAATATCAATAACCTCAGATATGCACATGACACCACACTTATGGCAGAAAGTGAAGAGGAACTAAAAAGCCTCTTGATGAAAGTGAAAGAAGAGAGTGAAAAAGTTGGCTTAAAGCTCAACATGCAGAAAACGAAGATCATGGCATCTGGTCCCATCACTTCATGGGAAATAGATGGGGAAACTGTGTCAGACTTTATTTTGGGGGGCTCCAAAATCACTGCAGATGGTGACTGCAGCCATGAAATTAAAAGATGCTTACTCCTTGGAAGGAAAGTTATGACCAACCTAGGTAGCATATTAAAAAGCAGAGATATTACTTTGCCAACAAAGGTCCATCTAGTCAAGGCTATGGTTTTTCCAGTGGTCATGTATGGATGTGAGAGTTGGACTATGAAGAAAGCTGAGTGCTGAAGAATTGATGCTTTTGAATTGTGGTGTTGGAGAAGACTCTTGAGAGTCCCTTGGACCGCAAGGAGATCTAAGCCTTTAGTGTCCTCAATACTACCCCACAGAGTGGATGAGATAAAACAAAGGAGGAGGACCTCAAACCGATCTATTTAACATCTGTTTAACAGCTCAATAAAAAAAATTTTGTCATTGAAGAGCTAGAATCATATTTTCTTGAAAATTCACAATTGTCTGTTGATATGAATTACCCAAGTTATCACTGAACCCAGCAAGCTATCAACTGGAAACTTACTTGGGGAGCTCTTCATATAGATCAGTACTGGGCTGCCCTACACCAGAGTTTCTCAACTTTGTTCTGAGGGTCTGTCCTTGGCTCCCAAAACTTAAAATATTTCCTCTGTAGACCTTCGCATGAAAAGTTTGATGACCCTCCCCCACCACAGTAACTGAATTAGCTACTTACTCTTTGAGTTTTCAAAGGAGACAAACTAGGGAGGAGGGGCAGAAGTGAGATGGTAAACTTCGGTTTCTGGTTTTAAACCATATAAATGAAGTTGAGGAAACAAAAGACATTACAATGCACTGAAAGACAAAACACAATTTCTTCCTCTAAATTAAATTTCTTTTGAAAAAACATTCTATGTTCATTACACTGGCAAGACCTTTTAAACCCCTTGTCTTGGAAATTAAAATGTTTTACATTTGTTCATGCTTGCTGGAATTCTGTTTTCCTGGAGGTCATCCAAAGCTCTGAGCGTTACTTCTTCTCTCTTAGCTACTACAGAACCATCTCCTAGGAAAAGAACCTGTTAGTAGCTGGTTTTCCTAATCCCATCTCAGTGTTCCTGATTTAGAAGGTTGTACCTGCTACATGGGAACATAGACTGGGAATAATGAGTGTCATAGCAACGTTGTACAGGACTGATTAAACCAACTGTTTGCTTATATTGAAGCAATTACAGATGAAATGATGTGATGTCTGGGAGTGGCTTCAAAATAATGCGGGAGAGTAGGAGGAGGTATATATGAAACAAGAGTGACTCTCTCTGATAATTGCTGAAGCTGAACAATAGGCACTATGTGTTCATTACATTGTTTCCTCTATATTTGAAAATATTTGAGAATCTCAATAATAAACTTTTTAGTAAAAAGAAAATCTATTTGAAGAGTAGTTAATAGTCCAATAAAAAATTATTTAAGCATGCATTTGCTTGCAAATTTTCCCCCCGAATTTTTTGTTTGTTTGTTTTTAAAGATTGGGTTCACTGATTGCAATTCTATTTTGTCTTTGTTTAATAAGTCACGACCATAATGCCAAAAAAAGGAAGAGAGAAAAATCTGCTTCAAGTGCCAGATGAAGCCCAAAATGCTCCCAAACAGAAAGGAAAGATCCTCAGTTTTCTTCAAACGCAGAACTTTTAATGTTGTGCTTTGATGGAACTTGGGCTATGACAGTTCCTCCAAATTCTTGAGCCCTAACTCTTAGCAAAATACCTAGCACGATGTAGGTGTAAAATAAATATTCATTGAATTAGTGAACAAACTCAGGTCCTTTATGCTGCAAGATCCTCCAAGAGAGTGGGAACAACCATGATAACAGCACCAAGTAACAATTGTTGAGGCTTTATTATGTGCCAGGTTCTGTACCACATATCAGGAATACATCATTATTTCCTTTAATCCTCATTACAATCTTATAAGCTTCATAAGGGCATGAATTTTTATTTTTCACTGGTTATTCACTGGTATGTCCCCAGGGCCTAAAACATGATTGACTCAATAAATGTTTATTCAATGAATAAATCTAAAGTAGGTACTATTATCATAACCCTTTATGCAGATGAAGAATCTGAGGCTTACAGAACTTAAGTAACCTGCCCAGCTAGTGAATGGCAGAGTTGGATTAAAATTCAAATAATAAAACTCAAAAAACCCCACAAAACTCTCCTTCAACCACTAGCTATACTGATGCTAACTCATACATTAAAAGTCTTATCTATTATTATAGTTGTGCCAGCCAATGACCTTCAAATGTCCTTAAAAATACAATGTATGATAAAATATTTTGATATCAACTTAAACTGAACAGACTTAAGATTATGGGGTACTTCTTGGAACAGGAATAAAAGAGAACTTAAACATGAAAGTGGGTCTCTACCTACATGAAAGATCACTGTAAAAGGTTAGAAGCATTCCCATTAAAGTTAGAATGAAGGCAAGGATAACCTTGCTAAGTATAACCTATCACTACTATTATTTATCATTGTCTTAGAGGTCATAGACAAAGCAATAAGACAGTTCTGTTAGAATTGAAGAGAGACAATATCATCATTGTTTTTAAACAAAATAACCTATTAGAAAATCTATAAAAAGCTAAAACTACTAAAACTAAGAGAGGTTACAAGATTGTTATATATGATGTATCTTTTTATTTTATTAGTAGCAACCAATTAAAAATTTTTTTAATTGTTCACCATAAATTTCAAAGCTCCATGGTATNAGGAGAAGGGGACGACAGAGGATGAGATGGCTGGATGGCATCTCTGCTTCTATGGACGTGAGTCTGATTGAACTCCGGGAGTTGGTGATGGACAGGGAGGCCTGGCGTGCTGCGATTCATGGGGTCGCAAAGAGTCAGACACGACTGAGCGACTGAACTGAACTGACTCTTATGTTCTATACAATGACATACTGATAGCTACATGTAGGCATTTTGTCACTGGAACACATTTCTTCAAGCCATTTTGTTGCATTAGTGGTGATTTTACACGCTATCTCATGCAAAACTGCCAGACTCCATCCAGACAACATGGATCATATATACTAAAACACAGTCTAATATATTTGGATGCATAAAACATGAGAATTCATACACATATGTATTGCTGGTAATATTGCCATTGGTTTCAGCTTGAAAACACAGAAATTCTGATAAATTCTCTTTAGTTAGATTTCCACCAAAAAAAAAAAAAAAGCCAGAGAGAAAAAAATGTTTATGGTATATTTGTAATCATTCATCAGCATTATTGATTTTACTCCTGTCAGGCAAGAATTTATGTTTCGATTAGGCACTGAGAAGAACCAAATGCTTCACATAAAATTTTTCATGTCTGGTAACTAGAATAACTTTCTACAGACTTTCCATAGTTTCACACTCTGCACATTTCAAATTCTATTTCTCTTCCACTAACCACACTCTCTCTGTGCCAGACAACAAAGGTTCTTTTGTTATTGCAGCCCAACCTTTGACCTTGCTCATTGGGCAAAAGGAGTATTCCTGAAAAACATTCCTATATTATCAGTAATTAACTATATACAGAAATTATTTTGACTCTCAAAAATAATGTCTTACTAAACCCAAACTCAATGCATTTCCATCAACTGTTCAGTAGCCAGATCCCCAAAATTCTTACAGCCAGTAGAAGGCCAACAACCAGCAACAGCGAAAATCTGATAGAAGGGATGGTAGAATGGAAAGAGATGGAAGCCATAATTGGTTGCTATTAAAATATCTCCTGCAAATGTTTTTATAATTTGTTTTTAATTAATTACTTAATTAGGCTGTGCTGGATCTTAGTCACGGCACACGGGCTCTTTAGTCACAACATGCAAATCCTTAGTTGTGGCATATGGGATCTAGTTTCCTAACCAAGCATCAAACCAGGGCACCCTGCATTGGAAGCATGGATTCTTAGCCATTGGACCACGAGGGAAGTCCCTGTAAACACTTTTTTTAAATGATAATACCATTTGATATATGTATACCATATTTATGGTATGGTATTGGTATATCATACCACTGTTTTTCCTTTCTGAAAAGAATTAGCAAAGAAACACTCCTTTTTTTTGTACTGAGATATAATTTACATAGAGCCTTGTTGAAGTTTAAAGTATATGTGTTGATTTGATACATTTATATAATGCAATATGATGACACTGAAGCTTTAGCCAACACCTCTNCTGAAAAGAATTAGCAAAGAAACACTCCTTTTTTTTGTACTGAGATATAATTTACATAGAGCCTTGTTGAAGTTTAAAGTATATGTGTTGATTTGATACATTTATATAATGCAATATGATGACACTGAAGCTTTAGCCAACACCTCTCTCATGCCACATAATTATAATTTCTTTTTTTATGGTCAGAACATTTCAAATCTAGTCTGTCAGCAATTTTGAAGTATAAAAGCATTATTGACTATAATCATTATACTCTGCATTAGACATGCAAAACTTATTATCTTCTAATTGTAAGTTTGCATCCTTTAACCGCATCTCCCCAATTCCTTACCCCTTGGCCACTGGGCACTAATTATCTGAAAAATCTGAAGAATTATTGAACACGTTTATTTTCCTTTTTTTCCTCCCTTTTAAGAATTGAAGGGGCATACGTATACATATGGCTGATTCATGTTGATATATGGCAAAAACCAACACAATACTGTAATGCAATTATCCTCCAATTAAAAATGAATAAAATTTTTAAAAAGAAATAAAAGAACTGAATCTTTAAAAAACTAAAAATATCAACAGAGCTACCATATGATCTAGCAATCTGGGAATTCCTGGGCATATACCCAGAGAAAACCATAATTCAAAGAGTTATATGCAGTCCAATGTTCATGGCAGCACCATTTACAATAGCCAGGATATAAAGGCAACCTAAATGCCCAGCAACAGAGGAATGGATAAAGAAGACATGGTACATATATATAATGGAGTATTACTCAGCCATAAAAAAGAAAAAAATAATGCCATTTGCAGTAACATAGATGGACCTAGGGGGACTTCCCTGGTAGCTCAGTTGGTAAAGAATCCACCTGCAATGCAGGAGGCCCCAGTTCAATTCCTGGGTCGGGAAGATCCTCTGGAGAAGGGATAGGCTATCCACTCCAGTATTCTTGGGCTTCCCTGGTGGCTCAGCTAGTAAAGAATCCAATCCACCTTCAATGTGGGAGACCTGGATCTGATCCCTGTGTTGGGAAGATCCCCTGGAGAAGGGAAAGTCTACCCATTGGTCTGGAGAATTCCATGGACTGTATAGCCCATGGGGTTGCAAAGAGCTGAACACGACTGAGTGACTTTCGCTTTCTTTCTTTCAGATGGGCCTAGAAATTGTCATACTGAGTGAAGTAAGTCAGACACAGAAAGACAAATATCATATGATATCACTCATAGGTGGAATCTAAAAAAAGAGGTATAAATGAACTTATGTACAAAACGGCAGTAAAGTCACAGATGTAGAAAACAAACTTAGGATTACCAGCTGATGGTAGGGGCAGGGATGAATTAGGAGACTGGGCCTGACATACACACTCTACTATACATAAAATAGATAAATAATAAGAACTTGCTATATAGTGCAGGTAATTCCACTCAATACTCTGTAATGGCCTATATGAGAAAAAAATCTTAAAAAAATGGATATAATGTCTATGTATAACTGAATCACTTTGCTGTACACCTGAAACACAACATCGTGAATCAACTATAGTCCAATAAATTTTTTTAATAGAAGTGAGGAAACACTATAGATGTACAAAAATAAGCCAATTTAAAATGTTAAGGGAAAAAACAACCTTTTAGTCCTGATATTTAACCTCTGGTTCAACTCACATATCAACTGGATAAGTGCTACAGAAAATAGTACATAACAACGTAGAGAGGGAAAACTCTTTGACTATAAACTTCAGCTTGGACAAATTCTAGCTTGTCCAAGAGTGTAATATGATTCTTCCTTTATATGAATGTGAAGGATTTTCCAGGAAAATAGAACACTTCTTCCTATCTCCAGAGAGAATTGATAAATTCGATAATAAAGACATTCTGTTCTTTTTAACTTGCTGAGACTAACAAGTGCTTTTATAAACCTACAAAGAACTCAAGAATTCCCACAGAAGAAATGACTCTCGATGCTTTAAATGTACTGACCCTTTAAGAAAACTCTTCACACACAGAAACTTCCAGTTCAGAAACTGACAGGCTCAGGTAGTCAAATGCTTGGATTCTAGGTTACAAAGAAAGATTTTGGAATCTTAGTTGCAAACCCCTAGTTGTAAAGGATTGTAAAAAGACAGAAATGAACATAGATATCAAGCTAGCACCAGTAATCATACATAAAAATATCTGTGAAGTATTTTTAACATTTTAAAATAACTATAAAAGAATTAATGTATAATTCTAAGTTTATCTAATATTCCTAATCAAGATGAATCCTCACACAAATCAGAGTGATTTGATAAATTTGGTTTTAAAAAAGCTAAATCTCAACTATATTTCAATAAAAAAATGTTTAACTTATTTCATATTCAGAACCCTCTTCAAAACAAAACTAAGTGTCTTCTTCCTGATTTTAGCAATGTTGCATTATATGAAGAGAAAGTGAAAGTCACTCAGTCGTGTCTGACTCTTTGCAACCTCATGGACTATACAGTCCATGGAATTCTCCAGGCCAGAATACTGCAGTGGGTAGCCTTTCCCTTCTCCAAGGGATCTTCCCAACCTAGGGATCAAACCCAGGTCTCCCACATTGCAGGTGGATTCTTTACCAGCTGAACCACTGGGAAGCCCAAGAATACTGGAGTGGATAACCTATCCCTACTCCAGTGGATCTTCCCCACCCAGGAATGGAACCTGGGTCTCCTGCATTGCAGGCGGATTCTTTATCAGCTGAGCTATCAGTTGGTAAATGCAAAACCCATTGCATTATATAAGTGCAACAATTTTTAAAGAAGTTAAATTGAAGAGATCCAGGGACTACCCTGGTGGTCCAGTAGTTGAGAATGTGCCTTCCAATGCAAGGGACATGGGTTCAATCCCTGGTGGGAGAACTATGATCCCACATGCTGTGGGGCAACTAAGTCCATATGCCACAACTACTGTGCCCGTGTACCCCAACTACTGAGCCTGTGGAGTGTAGAGCCGGTGTTCCACAACAAGAGAAGCCTGCCCACCACAACTAGGGAAGCCCCTTGTGCACCACAACCAAAGAAAGCCTGCAGCACCACAATGGAAAGCCCACACACCATGAGGAAGAGGTAGCGCAGCCAAAAGTTTTCAAACAAAATAGACTGAAGTGATCCAGAAAAAGTTAAAATGCTTGGGAACCATGAAAGTTTATTTTTAATTGACTATAACATATAAATGTATTTGTTCTTCATAACATTTAGATTACAGAGATAGATTAAGCAAAAATCCAGGCAATCAAATGTCTTATGATATGCTTATAAGATTAACTTGAAAACTACTGTTTAAAGCTTTAGTGT
>SJYA01005647.1:2431440-2479642 GCA_006410615.1 Neotragus moschatus | reverse complement strand
GTGTGGTCACCAATCATTATTTAGTATCTGTGCATGCATCTAGATGTGTACATATTGAAATCCATTAAAACTATTTGATTTTAAAAATAGAAATTTTGTATAGCAGAGGACTGGGGACTCAGAAAGAAAAGTGGTCTTTGAGTATATGATTTGTTCTCAAACATGAGGGTATAAAATGTTATTTACTTTCTGCATGTTCTACCCAGATGGCAAAAGTTTGTTTGTTTTTCTCACCCTACTCAAATACAATCACTCAAAAGGGACTGTTAACTGTCTTGTTTTCATGCTGATTTTGCATACTTCAAAACTGTAAATGATTGTAATTAAACAGAACACTAAGGACTTCCACAGTTGCAAAGTGACCAAAATTATTATTAATCTTCATGTTACTTTAGTTACTATAATTTTTCCTGATTAATAACGCAGACAAGGCTAGGGCCACTTCTTTTGGGAGACATCTGTGTTATTAACTGGAAACTCTTGTTAAGGTTGCCCTTCTCTGAGATGGGCCACAAACACAAAGATTCGAAGTAATAAAATCATCAAGGTGTTCTTTTATACCCAAATTATAATCGGAACTTCCTAGATGACCACTAGGTAGCACCAAAAGCCTGCTCCTCCACTTTATAACCTGTTGCAAAGCTCTCACAAAAAAGATGCCAGAAATAATTAAGTGTATTTGATATCCTTTAAATTTTTCAGTCACTCTTTCTTCAAATATTTTTTCTATCCTTTTTTTCCTTCTCCCCATCTGGGACATCAGTTACACGTTCGTTGGACTGCTTAATATTCTCCCACATTTCTCTTCATTTTTCTTGTTTTTTTTTGTTTGTTTGTTTTTCAAATTGATTCTTGAAATTGAGTCCATAAATTCTTTCTTCTGCCATCTCCTGTATGCTATTGAGCCCATCTAGCAAATTTATTTCAGTCGTTATGTTTTTCAGCTCTAGAATCTTTGGTTTTTGTTGTAGTTTCTATATCTCCACTGCAATGTTCTCATTCACTGATAAACATGATCCTTTAATTATTTGAGAGTTTCCCTTTACTTCTTTGAACACATCTGCAGTAGGTGTCTTTAGGCCTCTGTCTGCTAATCTTATCGTTGGGCCCACTCAGAGTCAGTCTTTATTGACTGCTTTCCCTCTAGCTCTGGGTCTCGCTTTTCTGTCACCTCTCAATGGTGAGCATTTGGGGTTGAAAATCAGACATTAGAGAAAATATGGTGATCCTGAAATCTGATATGTTCTGATTACTGAGTCTTGATTGTAGTAGACAGTTAACTTACTTGAACTGAAACTGCAAACTTTGTGTTGCTTGTGGTATGCAGCAACTTATATATCTACTTTGTTGGCCACCTCATGCGAAGGGTTGACTCATCGGAAAAGACTCTGATGCTGAGAGGGGTTGGGGGCAGGAGGAGAAGGGGACGACAGAGGATGAGATGGCTGGATGGCATCACTGACTCGATGGGCGTGAGTCTGAGTGAACTCCGGGAGTTGGTGATGGGCAGGGAGGCCTGGCATGTTGCGATTCATGGGGTTGCAAAGAGTCGGACATGACTGAGCGACTGAACTGAACTGAATTAATATTTTTAGCCTGACCCCCTGTGGAGTCTCCCATGTGTCTGTGTAATTTGACAGTCCACTAAGAATTTGGACATAGGTGAAGCTCCACATTTCTGTGGTTTCCTTGCCTCTAAAGTTTCACACCTAAATTACCAGCTGTCCTGCTGGCATTGAGCTCTATCTATTGGCACTTCAAGTCCCTGGGCTTCAGTTTTCTGCTGCTTCATCTAAGCACAGATGGGAATACATTCAGTTAAAAAAGAAAAAGGCACTGCTAAGTATATATCCAAAAGAACTGAAAGAGGCACTCAAATCTGTATATATGTATGCATGTTCATAGCAGTACTGTTCACGATAGCAAAAAGGTTGAAACAGCCCAAATGTCCATCAGTGGGTGAATGGATAAAAAAATTGCATACACAGGCAAAGGAATATAATTTGGCCATTAAAAAAGGAATGAAGTACTGGTATCTGTTACAACATGGATGATTGTGAAACCATTGGTTGTTGTTTCAGGAGCTCTGAAGAGCTCCAGTATCATAGTCCTTTATGTCTCAGTGCGGAAAGAATTTAGCAGGAGGCAAAGTAATAGATAACAAGTGATTTATTAGAATAAGAAGCTTATGAGGTTTACAAGCAGGTTGGTGAGAAATGTCATGCCCCAAGAACTTACTGAGCTACAGTTTTATAATCAAAGGAAAAGTGGAGAGGGGGAAAAGAACTTCTTTGTATTTCTTGAGTAGATGTCATGCTTCCATCGTCATTTCCTCCTCCAGATTGGGCAGAGGCGTTTTCTTGTCCCTCCATGGTCAAGCTAGGTTCACAAATTATCGTTTTTACGTGTGCAGAGAGCATGACCTAGGGATCATTAACTAACTGAGCTCACTGGGCATGGTGTGGGGCTCATGTCACCATTGTTTTATTGTTTGGGGGCATGTCACATGTTTCTGCTGCATGGTTTTGTTGCTAAACAAGCCTGCTTGGTTTTGTGGTTAAGCAAACCTGCTCTCTTGACTAATTATTAACTTACAGAGGTCTCTCATATTTTTTTCTACCTGTAATCCCCTAGTGGGATTAATTATTTAACTACCTATTTTGTCCCTTTATTACTTTGTCCCTATCAATTGTAAGTGAAACATTATGTTAAGTGAAAGAAGCCAGACAAAAAGGCCACATATTATATGAATCCATTTATATGAAATATTCAGAATACATAAATTCATAGAAGTAGAATATAGATTGGTGGTTGCCAGGGGCAGGGGAAAGAGGAGGGTAGAATGAGTAGAAACTGCTTAGTGAGTAAGAAGTTTCACTTTGGAGAGATGGAAATGTTTTGGAATTAGATAGAGGTGGTTCACAACATTGTATACATATTAAATGCCACATTCAAATGGTTAGTTTATGTTGTATGAATTTCTCTTCAATTATTTTTTAAGTTATTTTTCAACATCACTAGTCATTAAGGAAATGAAAATTAAGACCACAATGATATACAAATACATACCTATTAGAACAGCTAAAAGAAAATAACAACAATATCAAATGCTAGCAAGGATATGGAACAACTGAATCTTTCATACATTACTAGTAGGCATGTTGAATGAAAGATCATAGTTTGGCAGTTTCTTATAAAATTGAACATCCAACTACCATATAACATGCAATCATATACCTGGGCATTCATTCCAGGGAAGGGAAATTTTACATCTACACAAAAATCTGTACACAAATCTTCACAGGAGTTTTATTTGTAATAGTCCCAAACTGCAAACAACCAAAATGGCCATCAGTAGGTGAATGGTTAAATAATCTGTGGCACATCCATTCTATGGGATATGACCAACCTAGATAGCATATTCAAAAGCAGAGACATTACTTTGCCGACTAAGGTCCATCTAGTCAAGGCTATGGTTTTTCCAGTGGTCATGTATGGATGTGAGAGTTGGACTGTGAAGAAGGCTAAGCGCCGAAGAATGGATGCTTTTGAACTGTGGTGTTGGAGGAGACTCTTGAGAGTCCCTTGGACTGCAAGGAGATCCAACCAGTCCATTCTGAAGGAGATCAGCCCTGGGATTTCTTTGGAAGGAATGATGCTAACGCTGAAACTCCAGTACTTTGGCCACCTCATGCAGAGTTGACTCATTGGAAAAGACTCTGATGTTGGGAGGGATTGGGGGCAGGAAGAGAAGGGGACGACCGAGGATGAGATGGCTGGATTGCATCACTGACTCGATGGACATGAATTTGAGTGAACTCCGGGAGTTGGTGATGGACAGGGAGGCCTGGCGTGCTGCGATTCATGGGGTCGCAAAGAGTCGGACACGACTGAGAGACTGAATTGAACTGAATCAGAAATTAAAAGGCATGAAATATTGAAAACACATAGATCTCAGGGGTATTATGCTAAGTGGGGAAAAAAGCCCATTTCATAGGGTCAAAAAATCCACATGCTGTATGAATCCATTATTTACATTCTCAATGTGATAAAACTGTTGTGATGGAAAAAAGATTTTCAGAGGTTGGGAATGGTGAGGAGGAAAGGGTGACTATGATTATAAAAGGGAGATCTTGTCATAACAGGATTGCTATTCATCTTGATTGTGATGGAGGTTGCCAAAATCTACAGGTGACAAAATGACATAGAACCATGCACTCATAGTCTATCAATATCAATTTTCTGGTTTTGATACTATATTATAATTATGTAAGATATAACCATTTGGGAAAACTGGGAGAAGGATACATGGACCTCTCTGTATTATTTTTAATACTTTCTGTGAATCTATAATTTTTTCCAAATTAAAAAGTTTTAAAACACATAAAATATACCTCAACTCAGTTGATTTTAAAAATAAAATTAAACATTTTTTTAAAGTTACACTAAACCAAGGGAATTCCCTGGTTGCCCAGTAGTTAGGACTCAGCATTCTCACTGCCATGGCTCAGGTTCAACCCAAGCAAATAAAGCAAATGCTCAGATCTTGCTCTATGTAGCTCCCTATTTCAAATATAGATTTCTCTCTGGTCTTTATCTGTTTTGTGTTGGGGTTTATGAATCTTCTGTTTCACCTGCAGACTTAAAGTGTCAAAAAGATTTGGAAGAACTTGTATTCAAACTTTGAGTCTCACTCCTTCTAAAACTCTCTTCCTGCTAGTAGGATTTCCCCTTTTAAACTTCCAGCTCATTTTCCAGCCTTGAAATGTCCCTTGAGCCAATAAGGCTGTGCTTCTCCCCTGTTTCTCTTCTTTTAAATTTACTTACTGGCTGCACTGGGTCTTCACTGCTGCACGTGGGCTTTCTCTGGTTGCAGCAAGCAGGAGCTACACTCTAGTTGTGGTGTGCAGGCTTTTCATTGCAGTAGCTTCTCTCATGGAGCACGGGCTTCTGCAGTGTGTGGGCTATGTGGGCTACAGTAGTTGCAGCACGAGGGCTCTAGAGCACAGGCTCAGTAGATGTGGCACGTGGGCTTAGTTGCCCTGCAGCACATGGGGTCTTCCCAGACCAATGTCCACAGCACTGGCAGGCAGATTCTTAACCACTTGACCACCAGGGAAGTTCTCCTCTGTTTCTTTTAGCCATAGTCATGGGGGTTAGGAAATGTCTGCAAACCAGAGAGTCACAAACTTAGAACTCTTATCCCTTGCAGTTGCCATGTTTTTCCTTGTGTCTGATTTTGTGCACTTTCCAGTGTCCTTAACAAGTTTTTTAAATCAATTTTTATAATTGCTACCTGCAAGAAGATTCATTTGACCTCTTCATTCCTCCACAATTACCAGAAGCCTCTGTTTTGTATTTTTAAATTATATCACTATTACTATAAGAGCTTCCTTGTCATCAAACCCACAATATGAGAAAAGTTTCCAAATAAAAAGGAGAAACTCCAACCCCACCACTATTTTTTTATAGGTCAAGTGTTCTTAATATGAATATCTTAGCCACTGTATTCCTCACGATTGTTGTTGTTTAGTTGTGTGCCTGACTCTTTTGTGACCCCATGGACTGTAGTCCATCAGGTTCCTCTGTCCATGGGATTTCCCAGGCAAGAATACTGGAGTGGGTTGCCATGTCCTCCTCCAGGGGATGTTCCCGACCTAGGGATCAAACCCACATCTCTTACATCTGCTGCACTGGCAGATGGGTTCTTTACCACTGAGCCACCTGGGAAGCCCTCTTCCTCAGGATAAGTTCAGTCACTCAGTCATGTCCGACTCATTGCGATCCCATGGACTGCAGCACGCCAGGCCTCCCTGTCAATCACCAAATCTCAGAGTTTACTCAAACTCATGTCCATCGAGTCAGTGATGCCATCCAAACATCTCATCCTCTATCGTCTCCTTCTCCTCCCACCTCAGTCTTTCCCAGCATCAGGGTCTTTTCAAATGAGTCAGCTCTCCGAATCAGGTGGCCAAAGTACTGGAGTTTCAGCTTCAGGATCAGTCCTTCCAATGAACACCCAGGACTGATCTCCTTTAGGATGGACTGGTTGGATCTCCCTGCAGTCCAAGGGACTCTCAAGAGTCTTCTCCAACACCACAGTTCAAAAGCATCAATACTTCGGTGCTCAGTTTTCTTTTTTTTTTTTCTTATTTTAATTGGAGGCTAATTACTTTACTTGGAGGCTAATACTTTACTAATTAATTTAATTTAATTAGTATTTAAAGTAAATACTAATTTAATTAGTTTTTAAATACTAATAGTAATAGTTTACTAAATTTACTATTTTACTATTTACTATTATTTATTTACTTTATTTTATTTACTAGTATTATTTTACTATTTCAGAGAAGGCAATGGCACCATACTCCACTACTCTTGCCTGGAAAACCCCATGGACAGAGGAGCCTGGTAGGTTGCAGTCCATGGGGTTGCAAAGAGTCAGACATGACTGAGCAACTTCACTTTTCACTTTCATGCATTGGAGAAGGAAATGGCAACCCACTCCAGTGTTCTTGCCTGGAGAATCCCAGGGACAGGGGAGCCTGGTGGGCTGCAGTCTATGGGGTCGCACAGGGCCGGACAAAACTGAAATGTTTTACTATTTATTTTACTATTTACTATTTATTTTACTATTTTACTATTTATTTTACTATTTACTACTAATTTACTATTTACTAAATAGTAAATACTAACTTAATTAGTATTTAAAGTAAATATTAATTTACTTTACTTTAGTAATTAATTACTTTAATTGGAGGCTAATTATTTTAATTGGAGGCTAATATTGTGGGTTTTGCCATACATTCACATGAATCAGCCATGGGTGTATATGTGTTCCCCATCCTGACCCTCCCTTCCCATCCCATCTCTCAGAGTCATCCCACTGTACCAGCTCTGAGCATCCTATCTCAGGCATTAAAACTGGACTGGTGATCTATTTCACATATGATAATATACATGTTTCAATGCTATTCTCTCAATTCATCCCACCCTCACCTTCTCCTACAGAGTCCAAAAGACTGTTCTTTACATCTATATCTCTGTTGCTGTCTTACATACAGGGTCATCATTACCATCTTCCTAAATTCCATATATATGCATTAGTATAAAAATGTATTGGTATTTTTCTTTCTGACTTACTTCACTCTGTATAATCGGCTCCAGTTTCATCCACCTCATTANGCAGAGAGGAAGATGCAGTGGGGAAGTAAAGTTGAAAGGTCTCCAGTCTTGTAAAACATCTCCAAGAGAGTGTCCAACCTTTGAAAGATGTGTTAATCTCTTCTAACTTTAGTCACCTAGAGGAAATCAGTCCTGAATATTCATTAGAAGGACTGATACTGAAGGTGAAGCTCCAATACTTTGGCCACCTGATGCGAAGAACTGATTCACTGAAAAAGACCCTTATGCTGGGAAAGATTGAAGGCGGGTAGAGAAGGGAAGGACAGAGGAGGAGATGGTTGGATGGTGTCATCAGCTTGATGGATATCAGTTTGAGCAAGCTCCAGGAGTTGGTGATGGACAGGGAAGCCTGGTATGCTATAGTCCATGGGGTCACAAAGAGTCAGACCAACTGAGCAACTCAACTGACTGAAGTAGTCCTCTTAAGTCCTTGAGAAGACTTAATTCTGTTTTCTCTAATTCTACCCACAATGGGAGGAAACAAAACCCCCCTGCCACAGTCCTGGCGCCTCACTCAGAAGCTTCTCTGCCAACATTCTACCTTTGTCCAGAGCTCCTAGGCAGCCTCAGAGTTCAAGTATAGGAGACCCAGCTTGGTCAGGGCTCATTCAGTCTGGGAATTTGCCATAAATTTCTTTAAGACCAGATCTCAGGGGAATTCACACTAATTTTTTTTTTCTTTAAAAATAAAATAGTATTTATTTATTTGACTGCCAGGGTCTTAATCATGGGCTCTTGGATCCTCATAGAGTTAGTGGATCGCTGATCTTTTTGTAGTGGCATTTGGGATCCTTTTTTTTTTTTTTTTTCCTGACCTCAAGATCTTTTAGATTAAGCATGTGGGATCTAGTTCCTCAACCAGAGATAGAACCCTGACTCCCTGTGTTGGGGGCATGGAGTCTTAGCCACTGGGTCATCAGAAATACGAATTTTGGATTTTCTGAAACTACTTCCTCGTGAGGGCAGTATGGCTCCAGGAAAGGCAACCACCCCTGCCCCCAGCGCCTCGTCTCCCGCCCATACAGTCTGTAAAAAACACCACAAAGAAGTAAAGGAGCTAGAAAACATGGCTACCACACTTGAAATCCATTTTGCGGAGACAGGCTTGCAGTCTTTGTTTTTTGCTTTTGGTTTTCTTTTGAAATCGAAATGCACCTGAAAATCACCGACCCTCATCAGACATCTTTTCAAGAGTTCTTTTGCAGAGCTTTTTACTGAGTCCAAGCTCACTCTGCTTTCCGCAGGATAGGCCGATGAATGGGAGCGGCAAGGTGTTTAGGCAAGGAAGAGACTTTAATCTGGGAGCCAGCCGACTGTGAAAATCGCAGGCTAGCATTGCAAAGGAGAAGGCAATGGCACCCCACTCCAGTACTCTTGCCTGGAAAATCCCATGGACGGAGGAGCCTGGTAGGCTGCAGTATATGGGGTCGTGAAGAGTCGGATACGACTGAGCGACTTCACTTTCACTTTTCCCTTTCATGCATTGGAGAAGGAAATGGCAACCCACTCCAGTGTTCTTGCCTGGAGAATCCCAGGGATGGGGGAGCCTGGAGCAGAGGTGCAGGGTCCCTCCAGGCAAATCATTGAGTATGATTATAATAATAATAATAAAAGCAAGTCAAAGAAACATTTCCAACACGGAGTCCAAATTGGCTTTCTCCCTGCAACAATCTCTTCCTCAGTTAACACTCTAGAATTTTCTGCATTTTTGAGTTTACTGATGCAGGGCTCAAGTCTCAGGGATCCCTGCAAGAGGAAAAGAAATTGCTGGAATGCCAAAGCTTGCAGGAAGCCAGTTGCAGGCATTGGACTTTGTGGTGTTTGACTTGGCTCATTTCTCAGGTTCCATGGTGACTCAGACAGTTCAATCTCTGGGTCAGGAGGTTCCCCTGGAGAAAGAAATGGCAACCCACTCCAGTATTCTTGCCTGGAGAATTCCATGGACAAAGGAGTCTGGCTGGCTACAGTTCATGGGATCACAAAGAGTAGGACACGACTGAGCCACTATCACTTTCACTTTCAGGCTCCTATGGAGTCCATTTTCTGGCTCACATACTTTAGAAAAGTAACCAAAATGGCGTCTCTCCTTTTCAATCTCTTTGTATATCGGAGAGCACACTAGTAACTCAAAATAAGCATTCATGTTTAGTTACTTTTATTTAAGGAAATGCTAAAAACCAAAGTTCAAAAGAGAAAAATTTTAAAATCTAATTGGTTTTGTTGAATGATTCATGAATTAGGCAGCACCCACCTAGCAAGTAGAAGGGAGCTCCAAATTTTCAAAGGCAGGATGAGTACGTCATAAATAGAGAAAACTATTATTTCAGAGTAGGTCTTCTCCCTTCTTGAATAAGGGAGTTTTATTATTTGATTTACCTCATTTTCCTTTGGGGGATGGAGAGGCCCCATGTAACATAGTACCTCGTTGGTGCTAATGAGGAAGTTATTGATTGTTTCAATTAAGACTGTATTTCTGAAGGTAGTTGAATTGTCAATTCAGTTTGACATTAAGCCCTAGTTTGCTGGTATGGCCTAGCATAAGTGACTCCATTTTGGGTCTGTGGTTTTCTTTTTTACAGAAATTAGAGTCAAACTCTACATAGGTTTTTCTTTTTTTCATTTAAGTATAGGTGATTTACAGTGCTGTGCCAATTTCTGCTGCACAGCAAAGTGAATCAGTTATATACGTATGTACACTTTTTTATGATCTTTCCATTATGGTTTATCACAGCTTATTGAATATAGTTCCTGTGCTATACAGTAGGACCTTGTTGTTTATCCTTTCTAAATGTAATGGTTTGCATCTACCAACCCCATGGTTTTTGAATGCCATGGTTTTTGAGTGACTTTCACTTTAAGATTCAACTTTTTTATCAAATGACTTTTCTTGTTCCTTTATACTTTTATGCCTCATATAGATCCATATTTTAATTTTTGCATAAGTATTAATGTTTTCTAAGAATATATAAATAACATGTTTTAATAATGAATTTGATAATTAAGTAGAAACTATATGTGTACTCTAAGTGCTTACATAATTTATGGACCAAATTAGACAGTTGCTGTGAACTGTAATTTCCCAAGGCAAGTTAAGAGGAGTGTTCACTGTATTTACAGTTCCATAGTCCTGAGACAAACACTGATTACATTTTTATTTGATCTTTACCATGTTTTGTATTTATAAAAATATATTGATGCATTTTAATTTACATATATACATACATGTTTTACAATAATTGGGTATTTTCTTACTTATCTGTTTCATTTTATACCTTTTTCCCTTTTGCATTTTATGAGCATTTTGATAGTATAGTTTAGTTATCCAAACAATAATTTAAAAATAGGAAAAAAGGGAATCCCCTGGTGGTCCAATGGTTAGGACTTCTCACTCTCACTGCAGAGTGCACAGGTTCCATCCCTTGTTGGAAAATGCAAGCCTCACTGCGCGGCCAGAAAAAAAAAAAAAAAAAAAAAAAAATTTATTACTTATGAAAAATAACCTTTTTTCAATATAGAATATTTAGTTCATGTGGAATTCAGATAAGTGAACACAAAGAGGCCTATAATATTATTTGTATTTTATATATGTATTTTATCTTTGTATACAACTTTGGTAATATATGTTGGAATTCTGCTGGCTAACTTTATATCCTCTTCTTTATCCACTATTCACTTTTCTCTACTATTCAGTGCCTCATAATCCATGGGGTCGCAAAGAGTCGGACTGGACTGAGTGACTTTCACTTTCACTGTGCCTCAAATGGTTGACGTGAATTGATTACATAATCTGGCTACCTCGCTGTATTTATGAGTCCTGATTATGTTCTGCCAGAGGGTTCTGGTATGATTTCAGAGATAGGTTGGGGTATTTCTTTAATCAGGCCTCTCAGTTTGACTTCATCCCTTGGCCCAATATTGCTGATCTTAACAGTATCCAGGAGGAGTAATAGAAATATTTGGTAAATAGCCAAAATTAATTCATGATAAGATACTGGCAAATATATATGAAGACAATGTAGCACTTACACAGCTAAACAATGTTAGCAGGTTTCTTCTGATTATTGAAACACAGAGACTTGAATGTGTTTCCTTTCCTTTCCACTTCCAATTCATCAGCATTTTCTGAGCCAAAGGTGTCCGGAGGTATACAGGTAGCTGAGTATAAATGGGGCCTTTATGGAAATTTCTTCCTAGGCCTGCTTATCCAAATAAAAGTCAAGTTAGGAGAATTTGAAAAGATTAAAGGTTTGAAATAAAATGCAAAACATTGTAGAAAGAGCTTAACCTGAGAAACAAGTGGACTAATGTTTAGAAGGTCAATAGAATCTGACTTATTTTTATCTGTGTTCCTGTATGCCAAGAATCCAAGATGGAACTGAACTTGTTTCCTGAATCCTCTCTGCATCTGAGTCTTAGAGAATGTAAGCAAAACAGAAAAGGTTGGGAGGCTTCCTCAAGGTGCCCCAGAACTGAGGCTATAGTTTATTTCTCTAGTACTTAAGAGTATGAGTTCTGAAATATGATTATTCTGGTTTTTAAATTGTCTCTATTCCTTGGAAAAGGTTTGTAAAATTTCTGTGCTATGTTTCCTTATTTATTAAGTGGCAAGAATCATTCTGCTCATCCAGAGGGATGCTGTGAAGAATCAATCTATGAATTCCTACCAAAAATCTGTAGAATACTTACTGGTACACTGTAAATACTCAATAATTATCAGCAACAGTTGTTGCCTAGAAATGCCCTAATGTTGTCCTTGATGTTCTGGACTGATCTTTTTTTCTCCTAGGCCTGGCTGACTCCTTGAGACTTGCCAGAGAAGCAGACTATTGATACATTGAGAAATTCATGGGATGTAAAGCTCAGTAAAGAAGAACAGAACTAGGTCAGGTAGAAACTCAGTTCTTGCAAAAGAAGATGATTGATGGAGACACAGAGTTTAGGTCTCAGTTTTGATATGAGTGGAAATGAAAAGCAAGAGAACAACAGCATGAGCAAGTTTCCTGAATGGTCATTCATGTCCCACGCTTTGTGAGCACATGGACTACAGCCAGACTTCTCTTGTCCATGGCATTCTCAAGGCAAGAATACTGAAGTAGGTTGCTATTTTCTATCCCAGGAAATCTTTCCTGAACCAGGGATGGAACCTGTGACTCCTGTATCTCATGGATTGCTAGGCAGATTCTATACCATTGTGCCACCTGGGAAGCCAAGCAACTTTCTTAAAACCCTCCAAAATACAAGGCAGCCTGTTTCCTGGAGCCTTTGTCTCCTGGTGATTTTTTTTTTCAGACTGGTTGGGTGTAAGATGAGGGTTCAAGGAGCATATCTGGAGCACTACTGCCATCATGAGGAAATTGTTTCAAAACACCAAAAACCCTTACAACTTCCTTGCTTTGAGGCCAAAAGTTGTAGAAGAGCACACATGTGGGGACTTGGAAAAGGCTTGGACCCAAGCTGGGCCTCCCTGCCTTCTTCTCTATGGCCTTACAGGATTCTTGAACACTGGTGGAATCCTGGTGTACAGTGTAGAGAGTGGAGGACTATAACTGAGCCAGCAGCTGCCTGGTCCAGGCACGATAGTCATGAGTAAGGCCTTGTTCCCCACCCAATGCAGACAGGATTAGAGAAATCCACTGAAAAACAAAGGCAGGCTTTTGTGGGTATTTGTCTCCTGTTCCTGCTCTTTGGAAAAAGAGGTAGTAGGCTTTCAAGGGCTACCCAGGTATTAGGGGACGTGGATCTTTAATGGCAGCAGCGTCAGGACATCAAAGACAAGCCAGGAAATGAAGGGTAGAGTTGTGAGCAGTCTTTATAATCATTGAAAGAGTTCTCGAGACAAATCCAATTGCAAAGACTGGCAGCATTTTTCAGATGTTTAAAGAAAGTCTGTCACAACACAGTGATCACCAAACTAACATAACATAGATGTGAATGACCACACATGACAAAGTACAGACTTTACAAAAATAATTGAGAAAAGACACTAAACAAGAAAAAAGCAGTACAAAACAAGTGCTGTCAGCTAAACCTGTGTGTTGGAAATCTAANCAGATGTTTAAAGAAAGTCTGTCACAACACAGTGATCACCAAACTAACATAACATAGATGTGAATGACCACACATGACAAAGTACAGACTTTACAAAAATAATTGAGAAAAGACACTAAACAAGAAAAAAGCAGTACAAAACAAGTGCTGTCAGCTAAACCTGTGTGTTGGAAATCTAATTTCCATGTTGTTACATTGTAAAATTTAAAATGTTCAGTTTTCACCATCAATAAAAAAATGAGACATCCAAAGTAACAGAGGCATATCCATTTACAGGGAGAAAAGCAATAAATTAAAGTTGTCTAGAATGAAGGTTAGGCAATGGATGTACTAGATAAGACTTTAAATAAACTCCTCTAAATATGGGGATATTTGAGGGGCATCTTTAAATATGAAAGGGATAAAAAACTAAATACAAAGAACTGATGAAAACCAGGAAAACAATGTCTCACTAAATAGAGTACACCTATAAAAATATAGAAATTATAAAAAAGAGAACAAAATAGTAATTTTGAAAGTGAAAGTACATGAACTGAAATCAAGAACTCACTAGAATATTGTTACAGTAGATTTGAACAGGCAGGAGAATTAGGAACTTGAATCTTGGTCAGTTGAGATTTCCCAATCTGAAGAGCAGAACAAAAAAGAATGAAAAAAAATGAACAGAGACTGCAAGAACTATATGACATGATTTAGTATATTATCTTACACATAATGTTACCAAAGGAGGAGAGAGAGAAAGGCAGAAACACTAGTTGAAGAAATAAGGGCCCACACTAGGGATGTGAAGGAAGAAGTGAGTATTTACATCTAAGAAGCTCAAGGAACTTTTTACAAGATAAACACAAAGATGTCGAAAATGAGTCACGTTATAATCAAACTTACAAGAGCCACGAAGCTAGAATCTTTTTTTTTGAAGCTAGAATCTTGTAAGCATCAATGAAAGTGAAAGTCGCTCAGTCCTGTCCAGCTCACCAACACACATCATTATATATAAGGTAGCCTCAATAAGATTTGCAGTTGATTCCTCTTCAGAAACCTTAGAAGCCAAAAAGCATTTGAAATCCTAAAGGAAAACCTGTCAACCAAGGGTTCCACATCCAGCTAGACTCTTTCAAAAATGGAGAGACTAAGACATTCCTAGAAAAGAAAAACAGATGCAGTTTGTTACTAAAAGACCTGGCATCCCAGAAATCTAAAAGGGAGTCCTCCGAGGTGAAATGAATATACTAATCAGTAACTCAAATTCAGGGAAACAAATAAGGAAAAAGTAACTCCACAGATACATATAAATAACAGAATAATAGTTTTAATAGTTTTATGTATATATATTACATATATTAATATGTATGTGCTGGTACTATATGTATGCGTGTGTGGTTTGTCCCTAAATCCTGTCCAATTCGCCTGCAATCCTATGGACTGTATAGCCCGCAAGGCTCTTCTGTGGGACTTTCCAGACAAGAATACTGGAGTGCGTTGCCATTCTCTTCACCAGGTGATCTTCCCAGCTCAGGGATTGAACCTGCATCTCCTGCATTGGGAGGAGAATTCTTACCACTGAGCCACTGGGGAAGTCATATATATTTGCTTGCAGGATCTTAGTGTACATGTCAAGCAAGGATTGAAACCTAGCCACAGTAGTGAGAACACTAACTCCTAACTTCTGGATTACAGGGAACTCCCTATATTTGTTTTCTAATTTTTTATTTTCCTTTGGAATTTAAAAGGTAAGACAAGTACACAAGGTATAGGTATAAATCTATGTTAATGGGAATGCAGTGTTTGAACATATAACTTGTAAAAATAACAAAGATTTTGAAGCTGCAAAGGACAAAAGTAGTTGTTTAATTATGCAGTTTATGTTAATTATACATAGTTAGTGAAAAAAGACTTAAATCTAGAAAAGAGAAGATGTCTGATGAGGTCGGGTCACTTAGATCCCAGTTAGATATTCAATAGAAACCACAAACTAAATGAACAGACTAGGAGCTGGTTTCCTCAAACCATGAAGGTACAAAGTAGCCATATTTCCTACTGCCTTTGTCTGTTCACAGTGTTTTTTCAGACTGGAAGGGCGGGAGAAGAATGCTTGGAGCAGGGCTCCTTGTCTGTTCTGAGACNAGATGTATAGAAGTCTTTTGGACTCTGGGAGAGGGAGAGGGTGGGATGATTTGGGAGAATGGCATTGAAATCTGTATAATATCATATATGAAACGAATCGCCAGTACCAGTTCGATGCATGATACTGGATGCTTCAGGCTGGTGCACACGGATGACCCAGAGGAATGGTACCGGAAGGGAGGGGGGGTTCAGGATGGGGAACACGTGTATACCTGTGGGCAATTCATGTTAATGTATGGAAAAACCAATACAACATTGTAAAGTAATTAGCCTCCGATTAAAATAAATAAATTTTTAAAAAGCTTTTAAAGCTGCAAAGAAACAAAAGTAATTTGATACTAAACTATTAAGTATACATCAATTATACATATCTGACCAAAAAGGACTTAAATCTGGAAAAAAGAAGATGCCTGACAAGGTTGGGTCACTTAGATCACAGTTTGATATTCAATGGAAACCAAAAATTATATGAAAAGACTGTTGTNTAAATAAATTTTTAAAAAGCTTTTAAAGCTGCAAAGAAACAAAAGTAATTTGATACTAAACTATTAAGTATACATCAATTATACATATCTGACCAAAAAGGACTTAAATCTGGAAAAAAGAAGATGCCTGACAAGGTTGGGTCACTTAGATCACAGTTTGATATTCAATGGAAACCAAAAATTATATGAAAAGACTGTTGTAATTAGCCTCCAATTAAATAAATTTATATTTAAAAAAATAAATGTCATATATGATTAAAAAAAAAAAAAGACTAGCAGCTGGTTTCCTCAAAACATGAAAGTAAAAAGTAGCCATATTTCCTACTGCCTTTGTCTGTTCAGTGTTTTTTCAGACTGGAAGGGCGGGAGAAGAATGCTTGGAGCAGGGCTCCTTGTCTGTTCTGAGACCACACCGCCATCGTGCGGAAACAGTTTGATCCGGCCCGAGCTGTGAGCTGCTCTTCTTTGCAAGGCCTAGCAGTGGAGGCAGGTCAGACCAATGTAGAACCAACAGAACCGGAACTCAAGCCTGGCCCCTCTACCTTTTTCTCTGTGGTCTGGCAGGATCAGTGGACAGTCAGGTTTTGGGCTTAGTATCTGATCAGTCAGGGAGCAGGGAGCAGGGCCCAGGGCCCAGGAGCCCTCCAGCTGCTGCCCGGAAGTCCAGCCACCGGAAGGAGGGAGGCGGGGCCTCAGTTTCCTAACAGTGTGGGCTGGACTTAGAGCCAGGCACGGAAAGCGGGGGCATTTGGCTTGTGAATCTGCCCTTTGGGGTTCAGGCCTCCTGGTTACCCCTGTGTTGTAGGGTCTGGGCCCTTTGTGACAGGAGCAGCAGAGCGCAATGGACGGGCCAGTGCCAAGTACCCTAAAGAGCCGGTATCACTGATGGAGTCGAGGGTGACCAAATGTCTAAAGTACCATGGCTTGCAGCAAGAAGGATCGGTATGGAAAGAATGGGCATACACCGCTTTGGTGGTGTGAGCCAGGACTTCTAGCTAGGAGACTGCAGTTGCTCAAGGGAATGAAAATCAGGAACGTACTTACTGGAAGCGGCCGGCTGGCTCCTGCGCCCTGGCCCCTCACGGAGCTGACTGACCGTCCCTGCTCCTGCCAGACCACTGAGAAATAGGTAGAGAGGCCAGGCTTGAGTTCGGGTTCTGTTTTCTCTTCCATTGGCCAGACCAAGTTCTCAAGGAGGAACAGCTCACAGCTTGAGCCGGATCAAACTGTTACCGCACGATGGCGGTATGGTCTCAGAACAGACAAGGAGCCCTGCTCCAAGCATTCTTCTCCCGCCCTTCGAGTCTGAAAAAAACGCCATGAACAAATATAGGAAAATGTGGCTGCTCAGTATTTTGTTCAGTTTTATGAAACCTGTTCATACTTTTGCATTTAATTTTTGCTCTCCGTTAGACATCAAACTGAAATGTAAGCCATCCAACCTCATTGGGCATCTTCTCTTTTCCAGATTTCCTTTTGTACTTGACCAAGTTGTCCCACATTTGCTCTTATTCTCTCAGCCTTTTATCTTCAGCATTTTTTCACAGGATCAAATTGTTTACTGGTGTCAAGGGGCAAACCTCAAGAACTCATGCCAAAGGAAGAGAAAAAAAATGATATACCTAAGGACTTCGTCAGTCTAGACAACAACCCTCGTGATGGTTATTATCCAATCACATTTTCAAATTCCCTGGGGTCTTCACATGTTAGACCTTGTGTGTTGTGTTGGAACAGCCATTTGGTGGAGCCCTAGGAGGAAGGACCAGAGACCTCACATGACTGAATGCAGGCAATCTCCTACTCCAGTCTCCTACTTAAAATCATACATTCTCCAGTTCAGTTCGGTTCAGTCGCTCAGTCGTGTCCAACTCTTTGCGACCCCATGAATCGCAGCACACCAGGCCTCCCTGTCCATCACCAACTCCCGGAGTTCACTCAAGACTCATGTCCATCGAGTCAGTGATGCCATCCAGCCATCTCATCCTCTGTGGTCCCCTTCTCCTCCTGCCCTCAACCCCTCCCAGCATCAGAGTCTTTTCCAAAGAGTCAACTCTTCACATGAGGTGGCCAAAGTACCGGAGTTTCAGCTTCAGCATCATTCCCTCCAAAGAAATCCCAGGGCTGATCTCCTTCAGAATGGACTGCTTGGATCGCCTTGCAGTCCAAGGGACTCTCAAGAGTCTTCTCCAACACCACAGTTCAAAAGCATCAATTCTTCGGCGCTCAGCTTTCTTCACAGTCCAACTCTCACATCCGTACATGACCACTGGGAAAACCATGGCCTTGACTAGATGGACCTTTATTGGCAAAGTAATGTCTTTGCTTTTCAATATGCTATCTAGGTTGATCATAAGCATCTTTTAATTTCATAGCTGCAGTCACCATCTGCAGTGATTTTGGAGTCCCCCAAAATAAAGTAGTTAAAAACACCAATACAGTATGCTAATGCATAAATATGGAATTTAGAAAGATGGTAACGATAAGCCTGTATGTGAGACAGCAAAAGAGACACGGAGGTATAGAACAGTCTTTTGGATTCTGTGGGAGAGGGAGAGGGTGGGATGATTTGGGAGAATGGCATTGAAACGTGTATAATATCAGATATGAAACGAATCGCCAGTTCAGGTTCCATGAATGATACTGGATGATTGCGGCTGGTGCACAGGGATGACTGAGAAGGATGGTACAGGGAGGGAGGAGGGAGGAAGGTTCAGGATAGGGAACAAGTGTATACCTGTGGGGGATTCATGTTGAGGTATGGAAAAACCAATACAATCTTGTAAAGTAGTTAGCCTCCAGTTAAAATAAATAAATTTAACTTTAAAAAAAGATTTTAAAGCTGCAAAGAAACAAAAGTAATTTGATACTATACTATTAAGTATAGGTTAATTATACATACCTGACCAAAAAGGACTTAAATCTGGAAAAAAGAAGATGCCTGATGAGGTTGGGTCACTTAGATCAGTTTGATATTCAATGGAAACCAAAAATTATATGAAAAGACTGTTGTAATTAGCCTTCAATTAAAATAAATAAATTTATATTTAAAAAATAAAATAATTGTCATATGTGATTTAGAAAAAAAAGAAAAGAGTGGCAGTTGGTTTCCTCAAAACATGAAAGTAAAAAGTAGCCATATTTCCTACTGCCTTTGTCTGTTCAGTGTTTTTTCAGACTGGAAGGGCGGGAGAAGAATGCTTGGAGCAGGGCTCCTTGTCTGTTCTGAGACCACACCGCCATCGTGCGGAAACAGTTTGATCGGGCTCAAGCTGTGAGCTACTCTTCTTTGCAAAGCCTAGCAGTGGAGGCAGGTCAGACCAATGTAGAACCAACAGAACCTGAACTCAAGCCTGGCCCCTCTCTACCTTTTTCTCTGTGGTCTAGCAGGACCAGTGGACAGTCAGGTTCTGGGCTTAGTACCTGATCAGTCAGGGCCCAGGGCCCAGGAGCCCTCCAGCTGCTGCCCGGAAGTCCAGCTACCGGAAGGAGGGAGGCGGGGCCTCAGTTTTCTAAGTGTGGGCTGGACTTAGAGCCAGGCACGGAAAGCGGGGGCATTTGGCTTGTGAATCTGCCCTTTGGGGTTCAGGCCTCCTGGTTACCCCTGTGTTGTAGGGTCTGGGCCCTTTGTGACAGGAGCAACAGAGCGCAGTGGACGGGCCAGTGCCAAGTACTCTAAAGAGCCGGTGTCACTGAGGGAGTCGAGGGTGACCAAATGTCTAAAGTACCATGGCTTGCAGCAACAAGGACCGGTATGGAAAGAATGGGCATACACCGCTTTGGTGGTGTGAGCCAGGACATCTAGGAGACTGCAGTTGCTCAAGGGAATGAAAATCAGGAAAGTACTTACTGGAAGCGCCCTGGCCCCTCACGGAGCTGACTGACCGTCCCTGCTTCTGCCAGACCACAGAGAAAAAGGTAGAGAGGCCAGGCTTGAGTTCAGGTTCTGTTTTCTCTTCCATTGGCCAGACCAGGTTCTCAAGGAGGAACAGCTCACAGCTTGAGCCGGATCAAACTGTTTCCGCACGATGGCGGTATGGTCTCAGAACAGACAAGGAGCCTGCTCCAAGCATTCTTCTCCCGCCCTTCGAGTCTGAAAAAACACCGTGAACAAAGATATATGAAAATATGGCTGCCCGGTATTTTGTTCAGTTTGATGAAACCTGTTCATACTTTTGCATTTAATTTTGCTTTCCGTTAGATATCAAACTGAGATATAAGTCATCCAACCTCATCGGGCATCCTCTCTTTACCAGACTTCTTTTTCTAATTGACCAAGGCTTCCCACATTTGCTCTTATCCTCTCAGCCTTTTATCTCCAGTATTTTCTCATGCTATCAAATTGTTTTCTGGTGTCAAGGGGCAAACCTCGGGAATTCATTCCTAAAAAAGGAAAAAAAAAAAATGATTTTACCTAAGGACTTCGTCAGTCTAGGCAACAGCCCACGTGGTGGTCATTATTCTATCTCATTTTCCAAATTCCCTGAGGTCTTCATATGTTAGATCTTGTATGTTGTGTTGGAGCAGCCATTAGGAGGAAGGACCAGAGACCTCACATGACTGAATGCAGGCAATCTCCTACTCCAGTCTCCTACTTATACATTCTTACATGAGTATAAATTCCAATCACATGTGACACGTGACTTTGCCTCATGTTATCATATAACATTGGAAAAGACAGGTATTTTCAGTATCATTAAATGGCCTTCAACTTTACTATGTATGTTTGTCACTTTTACTTCAAGATCAGTCTTAAAATAGTATTTTCTCGTCACTAAGACACAGAGTATGTTTTTACCTTTGCACAAACTCTTTAGCAGGACCTTATATCATTTACCCATATCCATATCAATAGATCTTTCAGAGTACTTGAATTTTCTTATATTTTATTCTAGAACACGTTTAGAAAATTAAAAAGTCCAAAAAATGTCTTAGAGCCTTCACTATGAGAAGAATTAATCACGTTCAAAATGTCTTTGCCATGCATCACCATCCTTTCCTTACATATGTAAGACATGTACTTTTACAAAACACTGTTCAAATTTCCCAATACTCTGATTGTTAAAACAAGTTCTTATCTAGCTTCAATGCTTTTCAAATATCATTAAGAAATCTTTGGGATACTGACATGTTTAAAATATTGCCATTATTACAATTTGAGGTAAATTTCATGTAACATAAAATTAATTATTTTCATATGTATAATTCAGTGACATTTAATACACATGGAATATTGTGCCAAGTATTATCTCTCTGTATCCCCAATTCATTTTCATTACCCCAAAAGAAACCCTAGATCCATGAACTAGTTTTTCTCCATTACCCAGTTTGTCCAGCCCTTGGCAAATACTAATCTGCTTTTGCCTCTGTTGGATTTACCTACTCTAGCTATATCATATAAATGGAACCATACATAATGTGGCATTTCCTGTCTCTCCTTTACCACTTGGCAGAATGATTTCAAGGTAAGTCAATGTCATAACATACACTGGTGCTTCATTTCTTTTTATGGCGGAATTATATCCATTTTACCTATCCAGAGTAATGGAGAAAAACTATTTCATGGGTCTAGGGTTTCAAGAAAATTAGAGATACCAAAGGAACGTTTCATGCAAAGATGGGCACAATAAATATTGAGTGCAGAAATGGTATGCAATAAATATTGACAGAAATGGTAGGGACCTAACAGAAGCAGAAGATATTAAGAAGAGGTGGAAAGAATACACAGAAGAACTGTACAGAAAAGATCCTCATGACCTAGATAACTACGCTGGTGTGATCACTCACCTAGAGCCAGGCATCCTGGAATGCGAAGTCAAGTGGGCCTTAGGAAGCATCACTACAAACAAAGCTAGTGGAGGTGATGGAATTTCAGTGGAGCTATTTCAAATCCTAAAAGATGCTGTGAACGTGCTGCACTCAATATGCCAGCAAATTTGGAAAACTCAGTAGTGGCCACAAGACTGGAAAAGGTCAGTTTTCATTCCAATCCCAAAGAAAGGCAATGCCAAAGAATGTTCAAACTATCGCACGACTGCACTCATCTCACACACTAGCAAAGTAATGCTCAAAATTCTCCAAGCCAGGCTTCAACATTGCAAGTACGTAAACCGAGAACTTCCAGATGTCCAACCTGGTTTTATACAAGGCAGAGGAACCACAGATCAAATTGCCAACATCTGCTGGATCGTCGCAAAAGCAAGAGGGTTCCAGAAAAACATCTATTTCTACTTTATTGACTATGCCAAAGCTTTTGACTGTGTGGATTACAATAAACTGTGGAAAATTCTGAAAGAGATAGGAATACCAGACCACCTGACCTTCCTCCTGAGAAATCTGTATGCAGGTCAAGAAGCAACAGTTAGAACTGGGAAAGGAATAGGTCAAAGCTGTAAATTGTCACCCTGCTTATTTAACTTATATGCAGAGTATATCATGCAAAATGCCAGGCTGGATGAAGCACAAGCTGGAATCAAGATTGCCGGAAGAAACATCAATAACCTCAGATACGCAGGTGACACCATCCTTATGGCAGAAAGCAAAGAAGAACTCAAAAGCCTCTTGATGAAAGTGAGAGAGTGAAAAGGTTGGTTTAAAAGTCAACATTCAGAATACTAAAATCATGGCTTCTGGTCCCATCACTTCATGGCAAATAGATGGGGAAACAATGGAAACAGTGAAATATTTTATTTGGGGGGGGGGGCTCCAAAATCACTGCAGATGGTGACTGCAGCCATGAAATTAAAAGACGCTTGCTGGTTGGAAGAAAAACTATGACCAACCTAAATAGCATATTACAAAGCAGAGAGATCACTTTACCAACAAAGGTCCATTTAGTGAAAACTATGGTTTGTCCAGTAGTCATGAATGGATGTGAGAGTTGGACTATGAAGAAAGCTGAGCGCAGAAGAATTGATGCTTTTGAACTGTGGTGTTGGAGAAGACTCTTGAGAGTCCTTTGGACTGAAAGGACATCAAACTAGTCAATCCTAAAGGAAATCAGTCCTGAATATTCACTGGAAGAACTAATGTTGAAGATGAAACTCCAATACTTCGGCCACGTGATGCAAAGTACCGACTCATTGGAAAAGACCCTAATGCTGGGAAGGATTGAAGGCGGGAGGAAAAGAGGATGACAGAGGATGAGATGGTTGGATGGTATCATCGACATGATGGACATGAGTTTGGGTAGGCTCTAGGAGTTGGTGATGGACAGGGAAGCCTGGTGTGCCACAGTCCATGGGGTTGCAAAGAGTCAGACATGACTGAGTGGCTGAACTGAACTGGAGGCTTCATTTGGGGTAATGAAAATGATTTGGAGATGAATAATGATAATACTTTGGAGAAGGGAATGGCAACCCACTCCAGTATTCCTGCCTGGAGAATCCCATGGACACAGAAGCCTGGAGGACCACAGTCCACGGGGTCGCAGTAGAGTCAGACATGACTGAATGACTGAGCGCTTGTTAATACTTGCACAGCATTTGGAGTATCCTAAATATTGCTGAATTATACCCATTAAAATGGTTAATCTATATCACATCTTGTTTATCAAAACATCAAGTGATGGAAATATTGCTTGTGTCCACCTTTGGCTGTTGTGAATAGTCCGCTCTGAATATATCTATATACATGTATGTCTAAGTATTCGTACTCAATTCTTTTGGGTATATATCTTCCCAGGTGGCTCAGTGGTAAAGAATCTGCCTGTCAATGCAGGAGATGAAGGAGATGCGATTTAGATCCCTGGGTAGGGAAGAGCCCCTGGAAACGAATCCTAATGGCAACCCACTCCAGTATTCTTCCCTGAGAAGCTTGGAGGGCTACAGTCCATGGGGTCACAAAAAGTTGGACATGACTAAGTGACAGAGCACGCACACATGCTTGGAGTAGAATTGCTGGGTCATATTTAATTTGGTTTTGCTGCAGGATAAATTCTAAAAGAATTCCGAATGACCTTTTCACAGTTCACCTGCAACTCTTACTGTTCTGAAATGAAAGATCTTGCCTTCAGAAATAAAGTTATGATAGTAAAATTCTTGAAGTAACTTTGTGCCATATGATAATTCTATGTTTAAATATTTGAAACATCACCAAACTGTTTTCCAAAGAGCTGCACATTTTCAATTCCCACCAGCACTGCATGAATGTTCTAATTTCTCCACATCCTCATCAATGCTTGTACTTTTCTTTCTTTTCTTACATTGTACTGGCCCTAAAGAGGTACCACTTGGTGGGTTTAATTTACATTTTTGACCGCTATGTATGTTTTCATGGGTTTGCTGGCCATTTATGTATCTCCCTTATATATATGACTCTGGATGATTCATGTTGATGTTTGGCAGAAACCAACACAATTCTGTAAAGCAATTATCTTCCAATTAAAAATAAATTTTTAATTTTTAAAAAGTGAAAGTGTTAGTTGCTCACTCTGTCCGCCTCTTTGCAACTCCATGGACTGTAGCCCACCAGGCTCCTCTGTCCATGGGGATTTCCCAGGTAGCCATTCCCTTCTCCAGAGGATCTTCCCGACCGAAGAATCAAACCCAGGTCTCCTGCATTGTAAGCAGATCTTTTACAGTCCAAGCCACCAGGGAAGCCCATGTATTGTGGAGAAACATATATTCAAGTCCTTTTCCTATTTTTTAAATTGGGATGTCTTTTTGTCATTGAGTTCTTTATATACTCTGGATACTAGAACTTTGGAAGACAAACAGTTTGCAAGTATTTTCTCCCATTTTCAAGACTGCCCTTTCACTTTCTTGATAAGGTCCTTTGATGCACAAAAGTTGTTACCATTACCAAATTCAAGGTCATGAAGCTTGTCCTTATATTTTTCTCTACAAGTTTATACTTTCAACCTCTTACATTTAGAACTCTTTTTACATTTAGACACATACGAGTTTATTATTGTATATGGTGTGAAGTAGGTGTCTAAAGTCATTTTTTTAATTTCAGCACCATTTGTTAAGAGACAACTCTCTGCCCTTTAAATTACCTACACACCTTTTCCAAAAATCATTTGATCATAGGGTATGGGTTGATTCTCCACTCTCAATCTATTTAATTGTTCTAAGGGTCTATTCTTATTTGGTATCACACTGATTTGTTTATTGTAGGTTTCCAGCAAGTTTTGAAATATGGAAATCAATCCCCCAGCTTGGTTTTTCACACTCAAGATTATTTTGGCTACAGAAGTCACTTGCAATTCCATAGAAATTTTAGGATTAGCTTTTCCATTTCTGCAAAAAGAGTGTTGTTGGGATAATGACAGTGATTATAGTGAATTTGTAGCACCTCTTGGGGTAGTACTACTGTCTTCACAATATTTAGTCTTCCAACCCATGAATAAAGGATATCTTTGTATTTATTTAGATCATCCTTAATTGTCAGTAATTTTCAATGTACTGGGCTTCTATTTCCTTAGTTATATACAGTCTTAATAATATTATTCATTTTGAAGCTATTGCAAATGGAACTGCTTTCACTTCACTTGCAGACTGTTCATTGCTAGTTTCTACAAATATGAGTGATTTCTGTGAGTTTCTTTTCTATCCTATAGTACTTGCTAAATTCATTAATCAACATTTATATTGCTTTTGTGGATTTCTTAGATATTAAATGTAAGCATTTTATTTCTGAAGACAGATAATTTTACTACTTCTTTTCTAACCTGGCTGCCTTTAATACATTTTTCTAGCCTGATTACCTTGGCTAAAATATTCAATAGAATTCACAAAAGTGGGTATTCTTCTCTTTTTCCGGATGTCAGGAGTAAAGATTTCAGAAATCTTGTTTGAACGAGTTATAAATGATAAAAACTTGTTTGTTAACAAACATAGTACTTGGGAATTTGAACATTATTTTATAAAAGTACATATCTTACATACTTATGTACAGGGAAGGGATGATGATGATGTGTGGAAAGGACATTTTGAAAGTGATTCATTCTTCTCATTGTGAATGACCTAAAAATATATTTTGACATTATAATATCCTAAACATCTTTGGCTCAGATGGTAAAGAATCTGCTTGCAATGCAGGAGACCTGGGTTTGAACCCTGGGTCAGGAAGATCCCCTGAGAAGGAAATGGCAACCCACTCCAGTTTTCTTCCCTGGAGAATTCCATGGACAGAGAAGTCTGGTGGGCTACAGTCCATGGGGTCACAAAGAGTCGGACACAACTGAGCAACTAATACAACAAACCTGTTCTAGAATAAAATATAAGAAAATTCAGGCTTCCCTTGTGGCTTAAGGGAAAGACTCTGCCCGCCAAAGCAGGAGACACAGGTTCAATCCCTGATCCTGAAAGATCCCACATGCCATGGGGCAACTAAGCCTGTGCACAATTACAAATCCTGTGCTCTAGAGCCTGGGAGCCGCAACTACTGAGCCCATGCACTGCAACTACTTAAGTCCGCATGCCATATAGCCTGTGCCCCATAAGAAGAGAAGCCATCACAAGGAGGAGCTCCTGTACTACAACTAGAGAAAAGTCCACACAGCAATGAAGATCTAGCATAGTAAAAAATATTTTCTTTAATAGAAGAAAATTTAATAACTCTGAAAGATACATCAACATGGAAATGTGTAAATGATACAAGGTGCTGCTAAAGACTTTGTGCAAGAGTAAAAATAAGCTCTGTTTCTTACCAATGAGAAAATATTATAAAATGGATCTTAAAGTTAAAAAAAAAAGTCAAACATAAACAGTAAATTCTAAGTAAGTCCATTTAATGGCATGGAAAATGCTTGATTTCTAGTGTCAAATCAGGTGACAAAGTCACAGGTCACATCTGATTGGAATTTATACTCATGTAACAATGTATGATTTTAATTAGAAGATTGTCTACATTCAGTCATGCGAGGTCTCTAGTCCTTCCTCCTAGAGCTCCACCAAATGGCTCCTCCAACTCAATACACAAGAACTAACATACGAAGAGCCCAGGGAATTTGGGAAGTGAGATAGAAAAATTAACACATTGCCCATTGCCCAGATTGGCCAAGTCCTTAGGCATAGTCATTTTCTTTTCTCTCTTAGGTTTGCCCTAAGGTTTGCCCTCAGGTTTGCCCCTTGATACCTCCAAACAATTTGATATCGTGA
Source organism: Neotragus moschatus (assembly GCA_006410615.1). Taxonomy (NCBI): domain Eukaryota; kingdom Metazoa; phylum Chordata; class Mammalia; order Artiodactyla; family Bovidae; genus Neotragus; species Neotragus moschatus. Next base: position 2,452,698 of record SJYA01005647.1, on the reverse strand, counting down.
GAAAATACTGGAGATAAAGTATTCGGTGAAGAAGAGCAAATGTGGGAAGACTTGGTCAAGTAGAAAATGAAATCTAGAAAAATGACGATGCCTGATGAAGTTGGGCCACTTAGATCTCATTTTGATATCCAATGGAAACCAAAAAACGAATGCAAAGACTAGGACACGGTTTCCTCAAAACTAGCAAAATACAAGGCAGCCATACTTCCTGGTGTCTTTGTTCCTGGTGTTTTTTCAGACTTGAAGGGCGGGAGGAGAATGCTTGGAGCAGGGCTTCCTGTCTGTTCCGGGATAATACTGCCATCGTGTGGAAATAGTTTGATCCGGCCCACGCTGTGATCAAGTCTTCCTTCAGAGGAACAGTGGAGGTAGCTCAGGCCAGTGCAAGCCTAAAACACATGAGCCCAAGCCTGGCATGCTCTTTGTTGCCTGGCAGGAACAGGGACAGAGTCAGGTTTCGGCTTAGTGTCTAATCAGTGAGGGGCCAGGGCCCAGGGGCCCTCCAGTTTCTGCCAGGAAGTCCAAGCACCGGAAGGAGGGAGGCAGGGCCTCCGTTTCCTAACAGTGTGGATGGGATTTAGAGACAAGTGCAGAAAAGGGAGGCCTTAGTCTTGTGAATCTGCCCTTTGGGTGTTGTGGGGCCTGGGCCCATTGTGACAGGAGTGACAGAGGGCAGTGGACTGGCCAATGCCAAGTACCCTAAAGAGCCGGTGTCATTGATGAAGTTGAATCCACCCAAAAGCCTATAGTAAAGCCAGAAAAACCCATGGACAAATGAGCATGGCAGGCTACAGTCCATGCGGTTGCAAAGAGTCAGACAGAACTGAGCAACTGAGCACAAAAGTACACACACACCATAGCTTGGAGTAAGAAGGACCTATTTGGAAGAAATGGGAATAGACTGACTTGCTGGTGTGAGCCAGAGGCTTCTTCTAGGAGATTGTAAATTTCTCAAGTGATGAGCATTCACAAACCTTCGAAGGTCAAATAGAAACAGTTGATCACAAATGCCACTTTCCTGCGGCATCCACCATTACCAACATGATAACTACATTCAAATATTATGTACGATTAATCACAAAAGCTGATACCATTTAAGTAAATAGATACATGTCCATCAATCAGTGTGTGTGTATGTTAGACGCTCACTTGTGTCTGACTCTTTGAGACTCCATGGACACAGCCCACCAGGCTCCTCTTTCCATGGAACCCTCTAGGTAAGAATACTGGAGAGTATTGCCATTCCCTTCTCCAGGGGATCTTCCTGACCCAGTAATGGAACCCAGGTCTCATGCATTGCAAGCAGATTCTTTACCTTCTGAGCCACCAGGGAAGCCCATCAATGTTTGATCAAAGGAGTGTTCAAAACATTCAAACACGTACATTCATAGACAATCATAGAAAATCTGTGCTCAATTCCATCCTGGTAACAAAATAGGTAGAATTAAGTGCCACGGATATTTCCCACAATTTTAGATAATTTGAAATTTCCAATAGTATTATTCTTTATATGGTAACTAATAATACTTACCTAGCTAAATCTTATAATACTTTTTAAATTGTTGTTCAGATCCCAAGGATATTAAAATATCTGGCAAAGAAATACAAAATTTAACAATTGTAAAGAAGTAAATGTAGTATATTCATTATTGGCCAAAGCTCAGTAAAATCTCAATATATAAATTTATTACAGTCTGGCTGTTATTCTATTTATAATTTTAAAAGCTGCAGCAGGTATGTATGAACGTTTGTTAAGGATTTCAAATGACAATTTTTATGTGGAATCTCCATACAGTTGGAGATTCGTCCCGTTAGTTTCTTAGGTCTTATATAGAGAGGCTACTTAAATGTCATTAAGTATAACAGCGAAATATTTAATCATTTCATTGTGTGGATAGTGCTGTGTCATTTTTAGAGAATATGATGTTATACAGAATACTATCAAAATTAAGCCTTGTTTGTCACTATACATGGGCAAAATTGAAAGTACACCCACAAAAAAATCACCTTAGAAGTGAAGACACCATTAGTTGTTTTCTACAAATATTTAAACATAAATTCCAATGTTAATATTGGCTTTGTACAATATGTAAATGTATGTTTGGTTCAAACTTACCACATTGTTTCAGTTCAGTTCAGTTGCACAGTCATGTCCGACTCTTTGCAACCCCATGCACGCCAGGCTTTCCTGTCCATCACCAACTCCCGGAGCCTGCTCAAATTCATGTCCATCGAGTTGGTGAGGCCATCCAACCATCTTATCCTCTGTCATCCCCTTCTCTTCCCACCTTCAATCTTTCCCAGTATCAGGGTCTTTTCAAATGAGTCAGTTCTTCACATCGGGTGACCAAAATATTGGAGTTTCGTCTTCAACATCAGTCCTTCCAATGAATATTCAGGACTGATTTCCTTTAGGATTGACTAGTTTGATCTCCATGCAGTCCAAGGGACTCTCCAGAGTCTTCTCCAACACCACAGTTCAAAAGCATCAATGCTTTGACACTCAGCTTTCTTTATATTCCTACTCTCACATTGATACATGACTACTAGAAAAACCATAGCTTTGACTAGATGGACCTTTGTTGGTAAAGTAATGTCTCTGCTTTTTAATATGCTATCTAGGTTGGTCATAGCTTTTCTTCCAAGGAGTAAGCGTCTTTTAATTTCATGGCTGCAGTCACCATCTGCAGTGATTTTGGAGTCCCCCAAAATAAAGTAGTTTAGAAGTAGAGTAAAACCACATAGCTTAGAAGTAGGTAAAACATGATCCTCAAAGTGCAGCAGTTTGCTTTCCATCTTAAATCACAGAAAGGAAATAATGCCATCCTGCCTGGCAGGCTGCTGTCCATAGCGTCGCACAGAGTCTGACATGACTGAAGAGACTTCGCACACCCCAACCCCAAAGCCAGGTCTTTGCCCACCCTGCAAGAACTGAGATAACATCAGGGGCAGGTCAGGACAAAGATATTGACCCTGGGCTTTACAGTGAACCTGCGAAGACCCAGAAGTTCCCAACTGGTGGGTGGGTTCAGAGAATGTAGGCCTTCTACTACATTCATGATTTTCATCCACTTGACCATCTGCAGGCTCCTAGAAAATGTTCTGACTCGAACCAGCAAATCAGTGTATTCCTATTCCTTCCATACAGGTACTTTGTGCTCCTGGCCATGGTACTTTGTTTAGACTTTTGGTCACCCTCAACTTTGTCAATGACATCAGCTATTTAAAGGTACTTGGCATTAGCCAGTCCACTGAGCTCTTTCATTCCTGTCACAATGGGCCCAGGCCCTACGAAGGGCAGGTTCACAAGACAAATGCCCCCATTTTCAGTGCTTGGCTCTAAGGCCCACCACACTGTTAGGAAACTGAGGCCCTGCCTCCCTCCTTCCTGTGGCTGGACTTCCTGGCAGCAGCTGGAGGGCTCCTGGGCCCTGGGCCCTCACTGATCAGATACTAAGCCCAGAACCTGACTGTCCACTGATCCTGGCAGATCACACAGAAAAAGGTAGAGAGGCCAGGCTTGAGTTCGGGTTCTGTTGTTCCTAAGTTGGTCTGACCAGCCTCCACTGCGAGGCCTTGTAACAAAGACCAGCTCACAGCTTGGACCTGATCAAATAATTTCCACATGATGGCAGTGTTGTCCCGGTACTGAAACTTCGTACTCCAAGCATTCTTTTCCCTCCGCCCTTCGAGTCTGAAAAAAACACTGTAAACAGATAAAGACACCAGGAAATATGGCTGCCTTGTATTTGACTCAATTCAAGGAAACCTGGTCATATTTTTGCATTTTCTTTTTTGTTTCCATTGGATATCAAACTGAGATCAAAGGCACCCAACCTCATCACACATCTCTTCTCCAGATTTCAATTTTTACTTGATCATGTCTTCCCACATTAGATCTTTTCCACTCAGTTTTTGTCTCTAGCATTTTCTCAAGCTATCATTGTTTGGAGATATCATGGATTCAGGATCCATGCCTAAGACACAAAAGAAAATGACTGTACCTAAGGACTTGCCAAATCTAGGCAACAGGCCACATGTTTATCATCTTGTCTCATTCAGAAGATAAAGCATCGGCCTGCAATGCAGGAGACCCAGGTTTGATCCATGGGTCAGGAAGATCTCCTGGAGAAGGAACTGAAAAACATGCCAGCATTCTTCCCTGGAGAATTCAATGGACAGAAGAACCTGGTGGGCTACAGTCCATAGGGTCTCAAAGAGTGAGGCACAACTGAGCGAATAACACACTTCCCAAATTTTCTGGGGTCTTCAAATTCTAGGCTTTGTGCATTGAGTTGAAGAAGCCATTTGATGAAGCTCTAGGAGGATGACCCAGATACCTCTCATGACTGAATGCAGACAATTGCCTACGTGTAATCATACACTCTTACAGGACTATAAATTCCAATCAGATGGGACACGTGACTTTGTCTAATGGTATCATCATACAACTTCGGGAAAAAAAAAAAAAAACCAGGCATTTTCTATGTCATTAAATGGCCTTAGACCTTATTGCATATTATCACTGTTTTTTTACTTAAAGATTCATTTTATAATAATTTCTCATTAGTAAGAAAGAAACGGGCCTTGTTTTTACTTATGGACAAAGTCTTTGTTAGCACCTTGTATCATTTATACATATCCATATTAATAGGTCTTTCACAGAGCTTGAATTTCATATATTTTATTCTAGAACACAGTTAAGGATATTATAATGTCAAAAATACATGTTAGGTCATTCACAATGAGAAGAATTAACCACTTTCAAAATGTCCTTGGCGTGTATCATCATCACTTCGCTATGTACGTGCAATATGTACTTTTGTAAAATACTGTTCAAATTCCCCAGTACTATGATTTTTAAAACACTTTTTATCACTTAGAGTTTATTCAAACAAGATTCATGAATTCTTTACCCCTGACACCCAGAACAAGATAAGAATGCTCATATTTGTCAACTCTATTGAATGTTTTAGCCAGGGTAATTAGGCAAGAAAAAATGTATTAAAGGCATCCAAATTAAAAAGGAAGTAGTAATATTATCTGTCTTCAGATAACATGGTTACATAGAAAGAAAATATCAAGAAATGCAAAAAAATTATATTAGTGCTGACTAATGAATTTAGCAAGTACTATAGGCTTCCCTTGTAGCTCAGTCGATAAAGAATCTGCCTGCAGTGCAGGAGACCTGGGTTCAGTCTCTGGGTTGGGAAGATTCCCTGGAGAAGGAAATGGCAACCCACTCCAGTATCCTTGCCTGGAAAGTCTCATGGACAGAAGAGTCTGGTGGGCTGCAGTCTGTGGGGTCGCAAAGAGTCAGGCATGACCGAGCAACTTACACATACTTATAGGATAGAAAAGCAGCTCACAGAAATCAGTCATATTTGAATAAACTAGCAATGAACAATCTGCAAAGGAAATGAAAACAATTCCATTTGCTATAGTTTCAAAATGAACAATATACTTAGGACAATATATAACTAAAAATTAGAAGTGCATTGAAAGTTACTGACAATTAAAGATGACTTTAAAAAGATATCTGTTATTCATGGGTTGGAAGGCCAAAGATTTTCAACACAGTAGTACTACCCCAAGGGATCTACAAATTCAATATAATCTCTGTCATTATCCCAACAACACTCTTTTTGCCGAAATGGAAAAGCTAATCCTAAAATTGCTATGGAATTGCAAGTGACTTCTGTAGCCAAAATAATCTTGAATGTGAAAAACCAAGCTGGAGGACTGACTTTCATATTTCAAAACTTGCTAGAAAGCTACAGTAATAAAAGCAGTGTGATACTAAAATACGAATAGACGTGGAACAATAAATAGCCTGGGAGTGCAGAATCAACCCATACACTATGGTCAACTGATTTTACAAAACGACGCCTGAGAATTCAGAGTGTTACAGGGAAGAACTGATTCCGTGTTGGATCTGTTTATTTTTCTCTAACCTCTGCTTCCCATTGGTTTTGTTCACAAAAAGGATACTGTTGATACATAATGGGCTGCCTTGGGGAACCCTGCCCCTCTGCCTGAATGTTAAACCGAATGCCTTTGTTCAACACACCATGTATCTATGGATGGCTACAGGAAGGAAAAAATTAACACATCTCCTCCATGAGGCTGGCAATTCCAGGAGATATTTGCAAGATTAATGTCCTTTTAACATTACTTCCGATCTCCCCCCATCACTGTTCTATAATAGAACCTGGCATCCAGACCCCTATAAGATCATCATTTTGCGACATAACTCTTGCCATCTTCTTGGTCTGCTAGCTTTCTAAATAAAGTCACATTCCTTGCCTTAACACTTCCTCTCTCAGTTAATTGGCCTGTCATGTAGAGAGCAGAGCAAGCAGTTGCCTGTTTAACAAATAAATGGTGCTAAGAAAACTGGCTATCCATATACAAAAAAATGACTTCAGACATGTCTTCACACCATATCCAATAATTAAATCAGTATGGGTCAAAGTTCTAAATTTAAGAGGTGAAAATATAAAAATTAAGAGACAAATATAAGGACAAAGCTTCATGACCTTGGATTTGGTCATGGTTTCTTAGATATGTCACTAGAAGAACAGGAAGAAAATTTTTTTCATCAAAATCTAAAAATGAAACATAACTCCCCACAAACATTTGTGCATCAAATGACACTATCAAGAAAGTAAAAGGACAATCTGGAAAATGGAAGAAAATCAGTTCATTTCAGTTGCTCAGTCATGTCCGACTCTTTGTGTCCCCATGGACTGCAGCACACCAGGCCTCCCTGTCCATCACGAACTCCGGAGTTTACTCAAACTCATGCCCACTGACTCGGTGATGCCATCCAACCATCTCATCCTCTGTTGTCCCCTTCTCTCACCTTCACTCTTTCCCAGCATCAGGGTCTTTTCCAATGAGTCAGCTCTTCGCATGAGGCGGCCAAAGTACTGGAGTTTCAGCTTCAACATCAGTCCTTCCAATGAACATTCAGGACTGATTTCCTTTAGGATGGACTGGTTGGATCTCCGTGCAGTCCAAGGGAATCTCAAGAGTCTTCTCCAACACCACAGTTCAAAAGCATCGATTCTTCAGCACTCAGCTTTCTTTATAGTCCAACTCTCACATCCATACATGACCAGTGGAAAAACCATAGCCTTGACTAGACAGACCTTTGTTGGCAAAGTAATGTCTCTGCTTTTCAATACGCTGTTTAGGTTGGTCATAACTTTTCTTCCAAGGAGTAAGCATCTTTTAATTTCATGGCTGCAATCACCATCTGCAGTGATTTTGGAGCCCAGAAAAATAAAGTCTGACACTGTTTCCACTGTTTCCCCATCCATTTGCCATGAAGTAATGGGACCAGATGCCATGATCTTTGTTTTCTGAATGTTGAGCTTTAAGCCAACTTTTTCACTCTCCTCTTTCACTTTTACCAAGAGGCTCTTTAGTTCTTCACTTTCTGCCATAAGGGTGGTATCATCTGCATATCTGAAGTTATTGACATTTCTCTCAACAATCTCAATTTCAGCTTGTGATTCATCCAGCCCAGCGTTTCTCATGAAATGGCATCAGGAGTGGCGGCTACGCTTTGCTGGAGCAGCCATGAGGAGATACCCCACGTCCAAGGTCAGAGAAACCCCAGTAAGATGGAGCAGCTGTGAGGAGATACCTCATGTCCAAGGGCAAAGGAGAAGCCCCAGCAAGACAGTAGGAGGGGCGAATTCCCGTTTAGAATCAAACCCCATTCCTGCCAGAGATGCTCAGAGGGCTCAAACAAACCTTGTGTGCACAGGACCCAGGGACCCCACAGAGACTGAGCCAGACCTGTGTTTGAGTGTCTCCTGTGGAGATACGGGTCGGCGGTGGTCTGCCTCAGGAACAGGGGCTCTGTGTGCAGCAGACCTGGGTGTGGCATAAGCCCTCTTGGAGGAGGCCGCCATTAACCCAACCATAGAGCTGCCAGAACTTTGTGTACAAACAGAACCTTGTGCACGCTAGGACCCAGGGGAAAGGAGCAGTGACCCCACAAGAGACTTACCCAGACTTGCCTATGGGTGTCCAAGAGTCTCCGGTGGAGGCGGTGGAGGCGTGGGGTGGTGGTGGCCTGCTGCAGGGTTGGGGGCACTGAGCGTAGCAGTGCCTGCATGGGACCTTTTGAGGGAGGCCTCCATTATCTTCATTACCTCCACCACAGTTTGGAAGAAAATATTTGCAAATTATTTATCTTCCAAAGTTCTAGTATCTATAGTACATAAAGAACCCAAGAATGAAATGACAACTCAAAAAATAGGAAAAGGACTTGAATATACATTTCTCACAAGAAGATATATAAATGGCTAGTAAGAACATGAAAATATACATAACAGTCAAAACAGAATTGTAAATTAAAACCACTAAGCAATACCTCTTTATACCTACTATAATGTAAAAAATAAAGGAAAGTACAACAATTGAGGGTGTAGGAACTGTGCTGACCTGATTCAAAATATGCAGCTGCCATGGAAAACAGTGTGGCAATGCTTCAAATATTTAAACATAGAATTACCTTGGGGCACAAAATTATTTCAAGAATTTTACTATCATAACTTTTATGTCTGAAGGCAGGGTCTTTCTTTTCAGAACAAAAAGAATTGCAGGTGAACTGGGAAAAGGAAAGGCCATTAGAAGTTCTTCTAGAATTTACCCTGCAGCAAAACAAATAAAATTAAATATTTAAATAAATCTCAGTCTACGTTTATCCAATGTAAGCAGAAAAATTTCAAGATGGTTTTAAAACTTAATCCCAGGTGACTTACTTATTGCTAATGGTGTGACAAGGGAAGCAGAAGACTGGAAAAAAAAAATTACCATATAACCCAGCAATTCTACTCTAAAATATATACCCAAAAGAAGTGAAAAAAAGTACTTATTCAAGTACACATATAAACACATATTCGTAACAAGCCCAAGCCCAAATATTTCCATCACTTGATGATTTGATATAGATTAACCATTTTAATGGGTATAATTCAGCAATACTTAGGATATTCCAAATGCTGTGAAAGTATTATTTCTATTCACCTCCAAATCACTTTTATTACCCCAAATGAAACCTTATATCCATAAAATAGTTTTTCTCCATTACCCAGTGGATATGTAAAATGGATATTATTCAGCCATAAAGAGAAATGAAGCTCCGATATATGTTATGACACTGATGTACCTTGAAATCATTCTGCTAAGTGGTAAAGGAAAAACAGGAAATGCCACATAATGTATGGTTCCATTTACATGATATAACTAGAGTAGGTAAATTCAACAGAGGCAGAAAGCAGATTAGTTCTTGCAAAGAACTGAACAACTTGGTTAATGGAGAAAAACTAGTTGATGTATCTAGGGTTTCTTTTGGGGTAAAGAAAATCAGTTGTGGGTAGATACAGAAAATACTTGCACGACATTCTGAGTGTACTAAATGTCACTGAATTATACACATCATAATAATTTTATGTTACATGAATTTGAGCTCAAATTGTAAAAGTAGCACTATTTTAAACATGCTAGTATTCCAAAGATTTATTAATCATATTTGAAAAACATTCAAGCTATAAGTGATAAGAACTTGTTTTAACAATCATAGTACTGTGGGACTGGAACAGTACTTTATAAAAGTATATATCTTATATACATAGGGAAGGGATGATGCATGGCAAAGACATTTTGAAAGTGGTTAATTCTTCTCATAGTGAATGATCAAGCATGTATTTTTGACTTTATAATTTCCTAAACGTGTTCTGAAATAAAATATAAGAAAATTCAAGTACTCTGAAAAATCTACTAATATGGATATGGGTAAATGATATAAGGTCCTGCTAAAGACCTAGAAATCCTGATAGCTCAGCAGGTAAAGAACCAGCTTGCCAAAGCAGGAGACTGAGGAGATGTGGGTTCAAACCCTGGGCTGGGAAGATCGCCTAGAGAAGGAAATGGCAACCCACTCCAGTACTCTCGCCTGGAGAATCCCATGGACAGAGGAGCCTGGAGAGCTACAGTCCCTGGGGTCGTGGAGTTGGACACAACTGAGTAAGCACCTACTGAAAAGACCTTGTCAGTTCAGTTCAGTTCGGTTGCTCAGTCATGTCTGGCTCTTCTGCAAAGGTAGAAACAAGTGCTGTGTTTAATTAATGACAAAATATTATAAGGTTGTTCTTTAAGTAGGAAAACACACACACACATACATTGACACTGTTGGGTGCAAATGCAAATTGATATGGCTACTATGGAGAACAGTATGGAGAATCCTTAAGAAAATCAGGAATAAAACTACCAGATGACTCAGCAATCCCACTATTGGGCATATACCCTGAGGAAACAATAATTGAAAAAGACACATGTAATCCAAGCACTATTTACAACAGCTCGGACATGGTGGCAGCCAAGATGTCCAGTGACAGATGAATAGATAAAGAAGTTGTGGTACATATACACGATGGAATATTACTCAGCTATAAAAAGAATGCATCTGAGTCAGTTCCAATGAGGTGGATGAACCAAGAGCCTATTACACAAAGTGAAGTCAGAAACAGAAAGATAAATATCATATAGTAATCAAACACATGGAATCTAGAAAGATGCTAATGATGAACTTACCTACAGAGCAGCAATGGAGGTGCAGACAGAGAACAGACTTTTGGACACAATGCAGAAGGGAAAAGGCGGGATGATTTCAGAGAGTAGCACTGAAACATATATATTTACATATGTAAAATAGATGGCCAGTGGGAATTTCTACTATGACACAGGAAACCCAAACCTGTGCTCTGTGACAATCTAGAGGCATGGGATGGAGAGGGAGGTAGGAAGGAGATTTAAGAGGGAGGGGACATATGTAGACCTGTGACTAATTCATGTTGATGTATGGCAGAAACCATCACAATATTGTAAAGAAATTATCCGTCAATTAAAAAGAAAATAAAAAATTTTTTTAAACTGATGTACATACACAGTAAAGTAGCAGGACATTTAATGACATGGAAAATGCCCTTTTCCAATGTTATATGCTGATACCATGAGACAAAGTCACATGTCCCATCTGACTGGAATTTATACTCATGTCAGCAAATTTGGAAAACTCAGCAGTGGCCACAGGACTGGAAAAGGTCAGTTTTCATTCTAATCCCAAAGAAAGGCAATGCCAAAGAATGCTCAAACTACCGCACAATAGCACTCATCTCACACACTAGTAAAGTAATGCTCAAAATTCTCCAAGCCAGGNTGGGGGGGGAGCGGGCGGGGCGGGGCCGGGTGCAGATAGGGCTGGTTGGTTTTCCTGGAGCCATACTGCCATCATGAGGAAGTAGTTTTAGAAAAGGCAAAATGTGTAGTTCCCTGGTGGCCCGGTGGCTAAGAGTCCATGATCCTAATGCAGGGGGCCCAGGTTCAATCTCTGTCTGAAGAAAGGGATCCCATGTGCCTCAACTAGAAGATCTTGCATGCAGCAACTAAAATAAAAAGAAAGAAAGAAAGAAAGAAAACATCCAGCATGCGACAACAAACATCATGATCCCTAACAACAAAGATCTTAGATCTCAAATAAATAATATTTGAAAACATGAAAAGACAAAATTGTTAGTGTGAATTTCCCTGAGATCTAGCCTTTAAGACATGTAAGGCTAATTCCCAGGATAAATGGGCCCTGACCAAGCTGTGTCTCCTTTACTTGAACTCTGAGACTGTCTAGGAGTTCTGGACAAAGGTAGAATGTTGGTAGAGAAGCTTCTAGGTGAGGGGCCAGGACTGTGGCAGGAGTGAGGGCTCAGAGACAGAACTAGAGGAAATCATTTAGAGTCTATGCAGACCTTGGGCATCTGTCTCCTGCCCCTTACAGAATGAAACAGTTGGGCTGACACAAGATGTCCCTGTACTCTGGGGCCTAGGCACCCTGTATCAGCAGGGTCAGAGTTGGGGTCTGGGATGGGAATCTCAGTCCATGTCACATCTAACAGCAGCTGGTCTGTGATCTGGAGTTCTCCGGGATACCCAAATGGTTGGTACACTCATTGCCTGGAGCGAGGATGGTCACACTGCCACGCCAAGCTGATGAATTCTAGAACATGAATTCTAGGAGTGCCGATGTAACAACCATATGGGAACCAAGAATGGAGAAGGCCTGGAGTTATCTTCTCAGCCCAGGAGGTTGTGACTTTGCAGCTTTTCTCTAGGGCTCACTGTAAAGTACTACTCCTTAAAGCAATCCACTCATCAGGAACAGAGATGAATTCTTAAGTGGTTAGCTTTTACCTAAGGAAGATGAGACCCTTGGAGTTTGGGACCTAATCATTCATTCATCTCAGCTAGTATTATTCTCAGAGCCTGCTTCTTAGTCTTTCATTGATGAAGACTCTTTATAGGCTTCACAAGATATCCGCTTCAGAAAACCGAGTACATCAGGACTCCTGAACTCTCGCCTATTTTAGTGCCACTTACTCTCCTGTACCTGATATGATCTCAGTATACAACCCCTTAGAGAAAGGCCGAGCAGTCCATGGAAACAAGCTTTGTATCTTTATCTTCTTTCTCCTGCTCTTCCTTCTAAATCTGTTCCATTTGAATGTTCCCATGTATAACTCTCATGAGGTTGTTGGTGTAAGAATATCCTTATGAGGACACCTTAGTATAAGGATACTTACATAAGGATACCTTAGTATAAGGATATCCTTGGGTTTGGGGTTATTTTCCTCCTGTCATACATTTCTGAGTCCTTTGTTATCACAAGGGCATCTCACATGTCACTAAATAGCCTTCAGATCATTGGATTTTGTATCACTTAGAAGTTTGCCCAAAGATATTTGTTTTCTTTACTGCAAAAAACTGACCTTTTTCATTTCCATTTATGGATAGAACTATGCAGATTTTTTTTAAAGAAATGAAATTTTACAAGGAAGGTTATCTTAAAGCCTGAGGGCTATATCTTGGTTTTTTGATTTCAAATGTAACCCAGGCTTGTTAGTATTTCAAAGATTCAGACATGTATAAAGTTAAAACTTGATGGCATAACCTTAGAAAAATTACTCGAGAAAGGTAGACACAAAAACCAGTTGCTTAGAATCCTTCCTTTGTGCATATTCACTCTTTAGAATCCATATATATTTATGTGTTCAACTTTGAGTAATAATACATGTGATTATGGATAGACTTTACTTTTCCCTTTCTCTTTTCTTATAGTAACAACTAGGATGATTTTATTCTGAACATACTTTGCTTTAATCCCTAATCAAAGGTGTGAGATACTTGCCTGATCATAGACAGTGGAATTTAGTCTTCACAAGGACTTAAGAAGACTGTCTAGTGTAATTGAACCAAGTGAGATCCAATCTGAGAATAATAGGTCCTTTCCCTCTGCAATGTCAGCCATTGTAAACGAAAGCTCAATGAATCTACTTTCCCTACACTCTCATCTCCTATTTGGAACGTGGCTGTGTGATCAATTTTGGAAGGCACAGTATCTGGAGGAAGGGTATGGTCATGTGAAATATGCACATAAATTGTCCTCGGACAAGTTAAATCAATTGACTGCTTCCCAGCTCATAGGAACTTGTTTGTTTCTACAAATAATCATACACTGGGCAATACTGCTGGCTTCATTTTCAGTAGCTTGCTCAGGATATATTAATTAGGAGATGGAGACGGTTGAGAACTTCTTGAACCATAATTTCCTTGGGTAATGGTGAATTTGAGAACCTCTGCCAACAGACTTTTCTGTTCCATGGCCTTTTTCTTCTGGGAAGGTTGAGCCCCGTTCTTTTTTCTCCTTTCCTGCTAAATTGTTTTCCTTTAGCTTTCCATTTAATAGCCAATGATTTGTAATGGATGTCAATCGTTGAAGGGCAGTAATCATTGACAATAGTTGTTCTTAGTATCTAGTTTTTGCTATTTTTCACTGTAACTGAAATTCAGGGAGAAAGTATTTCCTTAGTCTTCTATCCAGTCTTTGTCCATTGGCTTCTGCTAAGGATAGCTGGGGCGAAGTGAACACAGTACTTCTGAGCCTAAGGAATTCCAGAGCTGAGGCCACTACTTGTGTTGCTCACGATTCTCTCTCTCTACATTTGTCTCTACTCAAGCATGTGGCTAAATCAAAGTGCTGATCTCCAGCACATCTGGTCCAGGCTTTCTCTCTTGGTCTGTTTCAGCAGAAATTTTAGGAGGTCAGGATTCACCTTTCACTTTCATAAGGCACCAGGGGTCACTGAGGCATGTTCTGCCAAATGTCTTCAAGACTCTGCTGAGAGCTAATGACACTTCGTCGTTGATCAATTACGCTTCTCAGCTCAAATACACTCTTCAAAATATCCCTTATGATAAACAGTGCGATTTTTTCTCCCTGCACCCCGAGCTCTGACACCACTGCCAAATAGTGCCAAGGACCCAGTGTGCCGAAGTATTGAGTCCCGGACTGTCTCCCTCATGCTCAAGGGACACGAAAGTGAAAGTGAAGTCGCTCAGTCGCGTCCGACTCTTTGCGACCCCATGGACTGTAGCCCTCCAGACACGAAGAGGAGGCAAATGATCATAAATTTTGTTCTGGGTCCGCTTCCTGTAGTGCTGCCTGCAATGGGAGAGGCTCCACCCCGACTTCCTGTACCTGGATTTCCTGGCAGCTGCCTGTTCGGTAGCCAGATTTTACAATTATATCTTATCTTCGTCAATGTATCCGAGATGAAGGCAAGGATGCAAAGCTTGGAGTTATAGTATGCTCAACCTCCCACAGGTCCAACAGTCTTCAACTTCTGGGTTTCCTGGGAGAAAATAGTGATGGGCTTAGATCTCCACCAAATGATTTCCTCGTGATGGCAGTAGCGCTCCAGAAATGTCAACCAGCCCTGCCCTGAGGCCCTCCTCTCCCGCCCGTCTAGTCTGAAAAAAACAACAAAAGGCAGCAGGAAGCAAAATTGTCTCACACATGGCCCAGTTTGCTCACAAACAAACTGTGGTTTTGCTTTCCATTTCCGTCTATAATCAAACTGAAGCCTAAACTACTCCTCAGCATCAGGCATCTTCTTCATAAACCCTTCACTTTGCACCAGATCTCAGCTTCACAGTTCAGCTCATCTTCACTCAGCATTAGTTCTCCAGCACTTTATCCCAATTATCAAGTTCAGGACAAGTCTCAGAATTCCAGGACTAAATGGAAGAAAATGCTGGAAATTCAAGCCTGGAGGAAACTGTCTCTAGTCACCTGTCCTCAAGGGCCTCCCAGGGAGTCTCCATCCATTTTCTGAGACACATGAATACTTTTATGTTTGGTGGAAGGCTGTTTTTTGACTCAGCTCCTGAGATTCTTTCTTTAAGGCCTAAAGTAACTCTTACTGGTTAATGGCACATCCAACTTGGAATTCCATATGTACACCTATATTCATTTTTAAATTTAAAATGAATATTGATTATTTTTCATGTTTCTATCACTTCTATGGCAGAAGCTAATTTTTGCTTCTCTAGGTTAGCATAGATAGAAGATTGTTTCCAGTGAATCTTGGGGACATATTATTAGAACTTAAGATTTCAATGCATGCCTGTCTATATTTTGAATTTTCATGTCATTTCCAACATCTGCTTTTCAGGTCGAAGTACATTTTATTACATGTACATTTCTGATGATTATTTTTATGCATATTTGTTTAGGAATCTGTTTTTACACACATTGACATAAATTATATAATTTGGCCAACAGAAATGAATTTATTTGGTGAATGTGACTAAGTGCACATGTGAGTTTTTAGAAATTGTGTTCGATATTATCGAATCTAATTTTGCCCTATGTTTTTAACACAATAATTATCATGAATGGGCCCACATCCTTAATTTATATTTTACTATGAGAATAGCTTTATTTTCCCTCAGCTACTAAGGTGATATGCATCACTTTAAAATATTCAAAACTAAAAAGGTTATAAATTAGAAACGAATAAATGTTCATAATTCTACTTTTTATACGTAATAACTAGAATTTTAAAATTTTGTGGCTCTTTTCTTTCCCTTGCAGACATAATATTAATAGTTTTTATTCATAAAATAAATTTATACTTAATATATGTTTTTATATCTTTCTTTGGTTACATACTGCATAATGAACGTCTTGCCAAAATCTTATATTCTTGGGGTTCGTTCCTAGATATTAAACAAACAACTCTGTTTCATTAATTTATCACAGTTATTTTTGAAATATCCCTATACTTCATATGTATCATAATGAAAACATGTTATTTAAAAATCGCATTTCGCTCATGTATAATGACTGAAATAAACTTATTATATATTTATCTATAGATGTATACAAGCTACCTAAAATATCTCTCAAGAATCTAATTCATATTAAGTATTTATATCAATGTGTTCTACTTGGGAAAATTTATGTCATAATTTTCTGAGCCCCTTGGATGCATCCTGGTTTCCCCTCTGTCTGGTATTTAATTATCATTTGATATTTCTTTCATCCACATTCTGGGGATTTCTTTTTCATATCTCCTCTATGAGAGCTCCAATTTCCTGAAACCCATATTTTCCCTTGTAATTGTAAAAGTTTTTGAAAACACAGGCTAAAGTAACTTTTTGAAAAAGGCTCTATGGCATGTAAATTTTTAAGATTTTGCAAATCAAGGATATCTTTATCCTTATATTTCACTGAAAGTTTGGTTGTGTATAGAATTCTAGGTTGGAAATAATTTTTCCTCAGTATTTTGAAGACGTTGTTTCATTGAATTCTAGTTTGCAGTGTTGATGTTCAGAAGTTCACAGTCATTCTGATTCTCTGTATTTATAGGTGATAAGATTTTCCCTGTTACTGGTGTGATGAAATTTCATAATAATAGTCCTCAGGTAGGTCCTCAGATAGGTCTCTTTTTACCCACTATGTTGGCAACTTAATGGCCCCTTTCAACCTGGTATATAGTATTTTACATTTCTGTGAACTTGCTGGGAACTCCTATTATTTGGATAATAAATCACATTTACTGATGCACTGTAATTTTCTTAGTTTTCTTCCCTTTTTCAATTTTTAAAATTACAAGTATGGTGTTTTTCCATCCTCTTTGATGAGTTTAGTATTTCTGCTATGTTACTTTTAATTGTGTTCTTTTTCATTGTAACCTTATTTTTTTCATCATATCCTTTCTATCATAGTTGAAATATTATCTCTTGCTTGTTTGAAGATATCAAGAATAATTAGTTTTTAAAGTTTTCTTCTCCCTTAAAGTTGATCTTCTCCAATATAGTTCTTCTATGTTTGGGTCTATATCCTTTACCATTAGGAGTCTCCTTAGATATTGAAAGAGGCAGTATGGCTTTCTTTTGATTATAGTGTTTGCTTGGTATATATTATCCCATCGTTTTTATTTTTAACATATCAATATTTATATTTAAAGTGGATTTCCTGAAGCCAAAACATAACTCAGTTCTTACTTTAAGTAATACAATCTGNTCTATATCCTTTACCATTAGGAGTCTCCTTAGATATTGAAAGAGGCAGTATGGCTTTCTTTTGATTATAGTGTTTGCTTGGTATATATTATCCCATCGTTTTTATTTTTAACATATCAATATTTATATTTAAAGTGGATTTCCTGAAGCCAAAACATAACTCAGTTCTTACTTTAAGTAATACAATCTGGGGGAGGGAGCGGGAAGGGAGGGGGTCCGGATTGGGAACTCAGGTACACTTATGGCTGATTTATGTCAATGTATGGCAAAATGAGTACAGTATTGTAAAGCAAAACAAACTAAAAAATAAAAATTTAATAAAATAAAATAAGTAATACAATCTGAAAAATCTCTGTTTCTTAAATACTTGCTTGGATCATTTATATTAAATGTAATTATTAATATGGCAGCAATTAAATATATCATTTTTCTGGTTGCTTCCTTTAGTTCTTTTTTTTTTCATCTTTCCTTAAATTATAGTGGATCTGTTGAGCATTTTTATGATTCTAGTTTTATTACTATTAGCTCATTACTTATACTTCTTTTTAAATTTGTATGTGGCTGTGTGCACGTGTGCTTACTTGCTCACTCATGTCTGACTCTTTGCCACACAAAGGATTGTAGCCCGCCAGGCTCCTGTGTCCATGGGATTCTCCAGGCAAGAACACTGGACTGGGTAGTCATTCCCTTCTCCAGGGGATCTTCCTGACCTAAGAATCAAACCAGGGTCTCCTGCATTAGCAGGTGGATTCTTTATCCTCTGAGCCCCCAAGGAAGCCCATATGTGGTTGACCTCAGGTTTAAAAAATATACATGCAATTAATCCCAGTTTGATTTCAAATAAATATACTGCATCTCACGTAGTGGAAGAACCTTACGACAATACGTTCTTGTTTCCTATCTTTTGTGCTGTCTTTATACCTCTAAAATAAACTACTATTCTTCTAAGAGACAATCAAACATATTTGAAAACAATTATAAATAAGGACAAACACCTTTCGTATTTACTTTCATTTTAACCATTTCTATAGATCTCTAATTCTTTATGTTAATCCTTGTGTGTCTGTCTGACACCACATTCCTTCTGCCAGAAGAGTTTTCTTTAATATTTATTGTAGTGAAGGTCTGCTAATAATGAATTCTCTTAGATTTTGTCTGAAAAAGCATTTCTCCTTATTTTGAAAGACATTGTTGATGGTATAAACTTCTGGGTTGATCATTTTATCTTTGTTTTGTCTTCAGTACTGTTAAGATGCCAGTCTGTTTCCTTGTAGCTTGCATGATGCTTGTCCAGTCTTCTATAAACCTTATATTTGCTCCTCTCCACAGATCCTCTAAATGTTCTCTTTACCCTAGGTTTCAGGAGTTTGAGCACCGATGTGTCTTTGTGTTTTTAACTACGTGAAGTTTTCACCCCACAACTTCCTATGCTGGGACTTCCTTGAGGCAGATGGCTCAGTCCAGCCAGTCCCACTGGCCAGCTCCTAGACTTGGACCTCTCCTTTGTCATACTAGCATTAGGCCTTTGGCCAGAGCTCTGTAACAATCCAGAGAACGCAGGGAGGCCTAATTTAAGACCAGGACTCACTTAACCCTTCCACTGAATGGATCTTTCAAAACTGAAAGTCATCACGAAACAAAACAAAACAGGAGTAGGTAGATTTTAAATTATTTCCGCATGGTGGCAGTAGTGCACTGTCTCTGCCAGCAAGTATCGCCCTCCCTGCCCCCCAGCCCTCTTCACCTGTCAGAAAAAACGTTACCTAGAGGCAAAGTCTGGAGAAGGAAGTGGCAACCCACTCCAGTGTTCTTCCCTGGAGAGTCCCAGGGATGCGGGAGCCTCATGGGCTGCCGTCTCTGGGGTCGCACAGAGTCGGACAGGACTGAAGCGACTTAGCAGCAGCAGAGGCAAAGTCACCAGGCAATATGGCTGCCTAGTATCTTGCTCAGTTTGAGAAAACCTGCTCACTGCTGTACTTATGCTTTGATTTTCATCTGAACACTGAGGCCTAAAACTACCCATTCTGATCGAGCATCTTCAATTTCCACTAGGCCTAGTCTTCACAGTTCCCTTTGTGTTTACTCAGCATTTCATCCCCAGCCTTTTCCCAAGTCATCAGGTTATCTACTTCTGTGGATAAGTCTCAGGGATCCAGGCCTAAACAGAAAAACAAAATGCTGAAAATTCATCCAGGAGGGCATCTCTACACATCCATGTGTCCTTGCCTGGCTTATCTCTATACCTTGCAAGGGATGTCCCAACATTTTCTAGGTAAAGACTTAGGCTCTATGTGTTGAATTGTCATCAGACATTTGACAGGGACCACAAGAAGGGGGTCCATGTAGCTCTCCTCATATGCCATACAATGACCCACATCAGAGGTTACTTTCTCGTGTCATTAAATGGCCTCCAATTGCTTTTCTAATGGGGTATAGGTATGTGTGTTACCATTTGTCTCTTAGAGATCAGTTTTAAAACCATTTCCTCACTAATAAGTAAGATGTGCTTGCCAAGGATTCAGAAATAACCATGTGCTGATCAAGAGTAAAGACATACCATAAAACTTATGACCACTCATAACCTTTTGGATTATATCTTTCCACTCCTCTCAATGCACAGAATTCTACATTTGATTCAAACACAGCAATAATTTATATTAAAACTGTATATTAGTACACTATGGTTTCCATAGAAATTTTCACTCTTGATTCCTAGGCATTTTAAGATTATATAAAACTTACAAGTCCTAATTTTAGTAAATAGTTTATGAAAATGCTTTTTATCACCCTATTTATCATATATTGAATATATAATATATATATAAGGTATCTGTTACATGCATACGTACGCACTTGTTTCTGCTTAATCATAATTCTACTTATATTGGGTGTAGTTTTACACAAAGTCTTTTGCATAACCTTATATAAATATCAATATCATATCAACATATATTTTACCCAGCTTGAAATTTCTTTACATTTTATTCTAGAAAGAGGTCTCTCCTTCAGGCAGTTAAAAGAGTGATGCCTAACTGTTGGCAACCTGTTCCTATTTTATTAATAAAACCAAAAATAAATGGCACCTCAGTCAAAAGTAGAAATAACTTTTAACCTATCTTTGCCATATGTTCTTACATATTTCCTGTGCACATATATTTTTTAGCCTAAAATCCCAGTTTCCTTGTACCTCAAGTGTTCAAACATGTTTTCTTCACTGATTATAGTTTCAGTTCTTCGCAAACATCATTAAATATTCCCTGGAATACTTCCTATTTCTAAAGGAGCCTCCCATCTTTTTGCATTTCTTAGATTTAAGCATTCTTATTTACAAAATTACCAGGTACATTAGCCATTCCTAAAGTGCAGTAAGGGCATAAGTGATGCCCATTCAAGAAGACAATTATTTTCAAAATATTGGTGTGCCAAATGTTGTTTGTTGTGATCAGTTAGAGATATAAATACATTAGTTATCAAATGGCCACCAAATAAGTTATGTTAATCATTTCTTCTGTGTGTATCTGTTCTGAATTTGTTCTCAAATTACAAATTTATCATTGGCTTCTTGAAAAACACAGTCTATCAAGAACAAATATAAAACACTTTACCCAAAATTCTTCTTTCCCAAGGGAACCATTATTAGCAGATTGATGAGTGTGTTTGTTTAAATTTAATAAAAGCGATATAAAACTATCCTCAACAGCTAAATAGATTTAGCCTACATGTTGTCATTATATTCCTCATATTCCTCAGCACAACACTAAACACACACACACACACACACACACACAACATTTCCTCTTTTTTTCTTCAAACCCAACTTGG